>JASANH010000095.1:0-94786 GCA_030248295.1 Mesodorylaimus sp. YZB2_4
CACCGTTGCACTCATGGGTTATGTGTTTACACTAATGTGTGAATAAATGCACCAGCACGGGGAGGAAAGTGTGGTTGGAACTGATTAGGAATGGGTGCACCAGCACTGAGATGTGGTATGAGAGATATGGTAGGAAGGAAAGGGATATTTTTATTAGTGTACCAGGGCGGTCAGTGCCGGTAGCACCAGGAGGAAGGTCAATGGGTCAAGAAGAAAGGTCACATCGGGGCAACGAGGTCGGTCGAGGTCAATAAGAAGGGCGACTGAGGGCAGTGGAAGAAATGACGAGGTCAAAAAGAAAGGCAAGACCAACGGGCAATGGAGGATGGCCGAGAAAGAAGAAGCTTGGGGTCAAGCTTCCCCAACGGGGGGTAGTGTGTTGTGAATGTGCCATTCCGGTACAGTAACCTCACCTTCCCGCCCGTTTGCGATTCGAATCCGACGAAAACAAACGGATTAGGAGGCGGATTAGTGGCGGCCCGGACGACCAAAACAGGGTCGTAAATTTGGACGGTGGACAATGGTCGCGGACGGACCAGGTGGACGACAGCCCATCGAGCGGCGATTGCGAGGTCGAGGCCGCAGCGAAAGGCACGTGCGGTGCCTATGCCGAGTGTGGTGAGCCTGGACGGGGCACGTGCTGCCGTCGGGACATACTCGCCGCCTCAGCATTGGGCCTCGCCGCGACCTCAAGATCAGCGGGTGGCGTCCACGTGCGGCAGACGCCGACCAACGACCACCTCGGAGGAGATCGAGAACAGCGACTAGGGGGCGCTCGAGGACGAACTAGAGGGCGCTCGTTACCGGTGAAGACCCCGCGAGAGTGGATGTGATTGGAAGATCTAGGATGATGATGACCCGCCTTCCGGTGCACTGTGCCTGATTTTGTACAGTTTGGTGAGTTCAGTAAGAAGATCGGTATCAGATTCAGTCGTTTCGAGTTCGTCTTGTCTTATTGGTTTGTTCGCCTTATTCGCGAGGCGATTGAGGCGACGAGGCGACAAGGCGGTGCAGCGAGGCGAACGACTGGACTGGACTGGACTCGAGTGTGTGGCGTTGGGGTTTCAAGTGGTCGAACGGCTTGGGACAAGGGCTTTCTCAAGGCATAGCCCCTGACCGTTGGAGCGCTTTGGATCAGCTTTGGTTCACGGGTACCAGAGCTGTTGCGTAAGTTGAGTGGTGTGTTTCAACTCGCAGTAGGCTTCTTAGGTGGCCATTAAACATCTGAGTGGTGGCACCGGGTAACGGTAGGTTCAAGAACAGGTTAGGATAAAACATAAAAATTAGTGTGTTGTGAATGTGCCATTCCGGTACAGTAACCTCACCTTCCCGCCCGTTTGCGATTCGAATCCGACGAAAACAAACGGATTAGGAGGCGGATTAGTGGCGGCCCGGACGACCAAAACAGGGTCGTAAATTTGGACGGTGGACAATGGTCGCGGACGGACCAGGTGGACGACAGCCCATCGAGCGGCGATTGCGAGGTCGAGGCCGCAGCGAAAGGCACGTGCGGTGCCTATGCCGAGTGTGGTGAGCCTGGACGGGGCACGTGCTGCCGTCGGGACATACTCGCCGCCTCAGCATTGGGCTCGCCGCGACCTCAAGATCAGCGGGTGGCGTCCACGTGCGGCAGACGCCGACCAACGACCACCTCGGAGGAGATCGAGAACAGCGACTAGGGGGCGCTCGAGGACGAACTAGAGGGCGCTCGTTACCGGTGAAGACCCCGCGAGAGTGGATGTGATTGGAAGATCTAGGATGATGATGACCCGCCTTCCGGTGCACTGTGCCTGATTTTGTACAGTTTGGTGAGTTCAGTAAGAAGATCGGTATCAGATTCAGTCGTTTCGAGTTCGTCTTGTCTTATTGGTTTGTTCGCCTTATTCGCGAGGCGATTGAGGCGACGAGGCGACAAGGCGGTGCAGCGAGGCGAACGACTGGACTGGACTGGACTCGAGTGTGTGGCGTTGGGGTTTCAAGTGGTCGAACGGCTTGGGACAAGGGCTTTCTCAAGGCATAGCCCCTGACCGTTGGAGCGCTTTGGATCAGCTTTGGTTCACGGGTACCAGAGCTGTTGCGTAAGTTGAGTGGTGTGTTTCAACTCGCAGTAGGCTTCTTAGGTGGCCATTAAACATCTGAGTGGTGGCACCGGGTAACGGTAGGTTCAAGAACAGGTTAGGATAAAACACAAGCTCTGGGCTCAGCCTCTATCGTTTATTCGACTGGGCGCCTTCGTGCCAAAAAAAATAAATGTTTTCTTTCAAGTTAATACATTACTCGAATGTATGAAAGACCGACGAAAGAACTCATCATCGAACAGCAGGAAAAATTGCATTTCACACGACGCGTCTTACATTTTGAAATTGGAAATCATCATTTGTGCGGCTATACGATCGGTATTCTGCCCTTCATGCCGAAGGGCGACTGATGTTGCTGCCATTGCATATTGTCTAACAGAAGAATGTTGAATTTCGTTTAAAAATAAAAAAAAATTTGAGTGCATGTACTCATGTTGACGATTCCATCAAAAACTTCTCGGTGCTGTCCTGAATCGACTGATTAAACCCGCTGATCACAATCATCATCACAAAAGAACCTCTTGGGGGAGGGGGGCTCGACATTGCCTTCGATGCCGAGCTTGTTCATCCTCGCACAAATCGGCCCCACAATAAGCGCAAGGCGCATGCTGGTTTAACTTGTGCAAGTTGACTTTGATCACTTCTTTATCTCACACAATGCACCACTCATAGTCAGTGAGACCCTTGCGGACTTTCTTCGTCAACGGTTCTCACGAAGGCATTGAGGGGGTGGAATGTGAGCCATTGACCATCGACCGAATCGTACGACGGAAACCGATAATGCTTTAACCATTTTTATCATATGAATATTCCGCCCTTAGATAGATAGATATTTTATCATGGTCCCAAGCATCACTTTCCGTTTCTCTCACGAAAACTCCTCCAACCACAATCTCTTAGACATGGTCTGGCCAATGACGTGCGCCATTTATTTCCTCCGCTTGCGCCTACCCTCCCTTCCCCCCCTCCTCCTTCCAATGCTGGGGCGGCGAGAATACCCCGACGGTAGCACGTGCCTCTTGAATGAATCATATTGCACAGAAAAGTGTTTACTACGTATCGTATGCCGTGCAGGCAGTGCTTACCTCGGTTTGGCTGACGTATTGATGGCTGGAAGGGCCAGATAGCAGCTTGTCTGCTCCACCAATAAGCAGGTTGGCATGGCGGGCGGTGATGCTTCCGATGGTGGAACCTAGACCTTGGATTACACTGACTACTGCTGCACCTGTTCTCTTCAGGGTCTGGTACACAGCAGCTGGGTCGAATGAGTGTTCCGCAGTGTAGTTCAAGAGGCGTTGTACCTGGTCTTCCAGAATCATCTGTGTGAACACGTAGGTTCGTAATAGGGCAACATGTCAAATGATGACAGCGAGTTTATCGTGAAAAATGGATGGGGCATCAAAGGTGAAGATTTTCCAATCACCTCGCCACACAACGCCACACAGGGTAATGGGAACCTCGGCTACATGAACGGGACCAGTGATGGTTTGCCATCGTGTGATGGCGGTGTTTGGTAGTGGGCGTGGATAGATTCCTGTCACATGGTGCAGACATGACACTGGCGGCGCTTGGGAGACTGAATCTCTGCTCACAGGGACGACAAACATGGTTGTGTTGTCGATATTGACTGGTAAATATTCATAGCAGATGCCGTTTACTGACTTGTTCTAGTAGCCTGGCGGCCTGGCGGCCTGGACTTGGCGGCACTGTAAAATCATTAGCGCGTCCCCAACAAAGGTAGCATGGATGGATTCCTGCATGGTCAATGCACGGGCTCCAAGGGTGGGGTCTAGACAGAGGAGCTGCCATATTAGATGCAGATGGCGTTTAGCTGCTCGGCGTAACTCGAGCCAGACTGTGCGAAAATGGCTGTTTTCTATTTCCATCAGTTTTGTTTCGGGGTATTGAAGTTTAGGGTTTATTGGGTCACTCTCATTGGCAGCCCAGGGGCTAGTTTCTAGTTTTCTTATGTTCATCCAGTGGCGGATGACGGTGTCATGGGTCGTGCTAGTATGCGGGATGCGGATGATTGCACCTTGAGCTGTTAGGAATGCGCGGGCCAGGTTGCAGAGGAATGTTTGGCGCGTTACTGTGAGAGAAATCTGGGCACTGTAAATGTTCACGTATGGCCCTGCGATGGTCGCATTATGTGTGTTGGCGTACTGAAATTGGCATGGGATGTGGAGTGCAGTATGTTTCCATATAACAGTGTCGTCGGTCATGGTGCACTGTCTAGAGCTTGGGTGGCAACCTCCTACATCGCCAAGGTCGGAAGAGACGGTGGTGCCGTCTGCGGTTGCAATGTGTCCATGCTCGATAAACAAGTTAGACGCGGAGCTGCAATGTTCGCAGCAGCAGTATTTGCATTTCCACGTAAATTGACCAAGGCTGAAAGGAACTAAGCTGCATGGGAGCTGGAAGCTCTTGCCGTTGTTTCAGCCTTGAACCATTTCCAGCCATACATTCATGAGCAGCGAGTAAATGTCATCACCACAACACTGCACTGAAATCAATTTTTGAAAAGCCCAATCCAAACCCACGGATTGCCCGGTGGGGCATCGTTGTGCAGAAATACCAACTGAACTTCAAATATCGCCCAGGGAAAGAGAATAATGGAGATGCGTTGTCTCGCCCACCATTCACCAATGAGCGAACCTACATTGACTTGGAAACCGCAATGCTGCGTTGGGCAGTAATCCAGCCATCACTGTCACCAGAAGTCGATCGTGTTCGTCCTGAGTCGGTTGAGCAGAATCACATCAGCATGACACTCATGCTCTCAACACGTTCGCGTGTCCTCAAACCGCCCAACGAAGAAGCCCTTGCCCATGGCCACTCGTCAGCCAGCGCGAAAGAACCAAACGCGCAACCGAATCCTGCTGACGAAATCTATCTGGAAATGCAAGAAATGATCGAGGCGCAAAAACAAGATATATTTTTAGGACCACTTTACGTTCACTGTGCATGCACCAGGTGCCCAGCCGAACCCAGCAGTAGTTAAGGCTGCAAGGAATTTCATACTGGAAAATCGCCTTCTGCGTTAGAAAATCCCAAACACAGAAGAGCAACCCACTGGCCAACAAACTCGTATTGCCGTGGCGGCACAATTGACCACGAAAGTATACTCCAATTGCATCATGACAGCACATTTGCTGGGCACCCAGGCGTCAAGAAAACACTCGAGCGCATCAAGCAGCAATACCATTGGCCAACAATGCGCAAGGACGTGACCGACCATGTCAACGCCTGCTTGATATGTGCGAGCCATAAAGCGCCGCCACCACCGCCAGAAATCGTGGGAGCGGTCGGAGAGGAGGTAAGGATAGTTGCTTTGCTTGCTGCTTTAGGGTTCAGGAGAATGTGCGAAATAAGAAATAGCTGGGCAGGGCGAGATAGTGCGGAAAGGTGAACAAGGAACTGTCAGGAAAACCTGTACACCCTGTACTGCATTTTTGCTGCCTCATGTTCGGTAATGCCGATTTCAGGAGTGGCCGACTGGTCGTAATGCTAGTTGTCCGTCGCCTAGTTGACCATAGCCTAGTTGACCGTGTCCGCCCTTTTGAGCCGCATACTCCTCGTTACGTGTTTGTATTTGAGCACAAAGTTCAGTTTTCATGCCCGTCACCTCCTCGAGGAACTTTTGAACACTGACGTTGAGTAGGTTCAAATGTTGACTCGAATTCATCACGGCCTTGGTTTCAATTGTAGAGAGCACTTCAGATTCGATTTTTGCTCTTGCTCTCTTCACCTCGCGGCCTTCTAATAACGGGGCGTTTTTAGTGCTTCGCTTGGAAGGCAAGTTTGGCAGCGAAGCTTTGTCTAGTTCCCATCTTCCATTATGTTCGCATCCCCAAACACGGAATGCATATTATTCACCGAATCTAACACCGCACCACGCACGTCCTCATTGGTCGTGAATATTTCGGTTAGCAGCTGGGTTTGCCCGCATGAAGCACATTTCCCACGTTGCACCGAAAATTTCTCCATCACATGCAACATTTCCTTTAAAAACTAAATCTTTTGATTCTCAACTACATCTAAAATCTAAAGATTACCTTACACAGCGGATCTTTTCGAATATCACTGGCCAAACTCCAGGCGCGGCAGACGGGACATCGAACGTGCCTCTTGCGAACAAAAAGCCTGCCGCATTTCTCACCTCGTTCCCCATGCTTTTTGGTGCAGCGGGGATATTGCCCCCTGACGAGAGAAGTCCGGAAGCCCTCGCACCTCACGTTAGGCGTGTTCCAATTTCGGCACGGATGTCCGTGAACATTGTGGTCTGACTTTGTGCACTTGAAACATAATTTATGGTTACATGAAAACGCCATTGGTTCGTCCATCGGGCCAAGACAAATAGGGCAGTCGGATAATCTTCTCCAAGTTTGCTCATCGGTGGCTTCTGTTGCCAAAACACTGAGTGACCCCGCATGGATTGCAATGCTGTGCTTAGATTCTGTAATACCACGGCCTTCGGTGTTGAGGTAACTGCGGTTAGTCAGATCCATTTGGACAAGGAAATCGCCGCTCGGCGCGAGTGAGGTACATGGAATTTTAGAAGATATAAAAGCAGGGATCACTGAACTGGCACCAGACTGACCGCAAGAAGGACTAGAAATTGAGCTCGGGTCATTTCCAAGGACGTAAAAAACTTCGAGTGCTTCTTGTGTGACGATAAACTCTTGTTCTATATTGTGCGCTAATGACCATGTGGATGAGGTGACAATTGGAGACGTGCCCGAACCTTTCGTTTGAATGTGGGTTGTGCAAAGCCGCCTTCAGCCCCGTGATTCGAAGACTCGTATTCATCATCGCTAAGGATGATTAGAAGGATTGCAGAGGCCGTATTCCAAGCAGTCTTCAGCATAGCATCTCCTGGGCGCTGGTGAACCATTTTGGAAGTCTCCATCCACCAAGCGGTTCTTCAGACTGTTGTGTCTGAAAATCCGAGACATCCAAGTTATCTGGGCAGTACTTTTTTCCCTACACGTTTTTGTGAAAGCACCACACCCTCCTGTGATTTATAGTATGTTAACCGTTACATCCTAATGCACAAAAGAGAGCACCACGATCGGCAAGGTTATAGCGGCTTTTGTTAGGCGGCAGTCATTTTCTCAAAAATAAGCGAGCTATTTCGAGAAGTCGTCTTTTAGTACGTGGGCCAGTTTCAGAACAAGGACTTATCTCCACTCAATTTACTGCGTTTACCAAATATCTCATTAAAAGGATTTGCTTCTGATTTTTAAATTTGAAAGCATTTATTTCGTTTCCCTGTGATCATTTTTCACAATCAACCTTATTTATCAGCACCTATTCAACCAGCAGGCGCCGTCGAGACGTCCTCTTTGACTTCCCCTTCGCAAGGCTCAACTGATTATCCAGTTCCAGTATCTGGGAGCTACTTCAGATTTAATTAAATCTCGAGTTACACGCCTCCTACGCACGCTCCACGCTCCAAGAAAGTGAATGACCCAAATTCGATTCGCTCCGAAATATGCTCATCGAAATGCGCGAGAAAGAAAGCGAGTCCATACTGAAAACGAAACACTTTCGGTCATGAAAAGTCTAGTTGGTGGACGAAACAAGCAAGAAATCGTACAAAACGCTTTAAAGCATATGACCAAACTCAATGAAAAGTGTCAGTCGATCGGTCGGGCTTTTAACAGGATTGTTACCTTGATCTTGAGGTCATGTTCATGTTCATTTTCATATTTAATCATATCACCAAACGCTTATGCGCACTCGAGGGTGAAGGGACACATTTTACACGAAATGATTTACTGGCCCGCGAGTCGAACACTCGCCCGTGGCTGCGCACCTGGCGTGAGAGGTGGACGCCTAACCCACCAGGTCATTTCTAACACTATTCCCCCCAACATACCTCTAACTAACCGCACATGGTTTGAAAAATCCCAGTTATCCTCTTACGCAATAATATTGAGGAAATCTGAATAGGAATACGAAAGCAAAGTTTTGCCGTCAATATTCTTCTCACGAAATACTTTACAGTATTTCTCATAGTCGATTTCGACTAGCCAAGACACGACGTTGTTTACTGTCCACGTTTCGCCAATCGATTTTTCATCGTCTCGTTCACTTCTGTTGTCCATTATGTTCCCATACGCACTGTGCTCGATGTTGAAGTTTAGTTTCGCACACCAACTTCTCTACAAGTACTAGTCTGTTCCTGCAGCGGTCTTCGATGCAAAGCTCCTAAAAATGCTCGTCGAAATGCGCGAGAAAAAAAGCGAGTCCATACTTTAAACGAAACACTTTGGGTCATGAAAAGTCTAGTTGGTGGACGAAGCATACCTGCGGCGTTGGGATGATCATTGTATTGTCCATTCCACTCTTGACTTCCCAAAACTGGCCAAGCTGCTTCAACCATGTCGTACGGCTCGGAGGCTCCAACTGACTGTGCTTCGCGCGCAGGTTGCCGCTGCCGCTCCTGCTGCTCACGTTCTTGCTGCAGTTCTTGCAGTTGTTGTTGACGCAACTCTGCAGCCGTTGGACCCACTCGACCTTTTCCAGGCTCGCTAAATCTGGCTAAGTTGCGGCGGCCATTTTGCAAGCTTGGGCAAAAGTGACGACCAGCCCCGTCCGCGAATAACAGTTTGTGGCGTACAACGAAAACCCTGTTATTCGATCCGTACCAAAACGTCCTGAAAAGGGGGCGGAAACATAAATAAGATGCGATGAGATTAGTAGAAGGACATGATTTAGTAGGTACTCGAGGAAAGAAAAAGTGGGACGGAGAAGAAATAAAAACGTTATGTTGACTGGAATAGATGTGTTTGGGTTGAAGTCGAAGACCACTGAAGTAACAGACCAGTACTTTTAGAAGAGTTGGTGTGCGAAACAAAACTTCAACATCGAGCACAGTGCGTATGTTAAGATAGTGAGATAAGATAATACGCAGACTGTCCGTGGGTCACATCGGGTCTACTGACCACCCACTCGACTCCTGCTATTGAACAACGATTTTATTTGGGCCCCAAGCTGATCAAGAAAGTTGACTATACCTCTTTTAAACTGCCTTTCAAGCGAAAAGCTGCGACCAGATGAAAACGGAAGATTCCTCGAGCGCTCCAACCTGTTGTTCTATGGATGAACTGGCGAGTGCGTCGGCAGTTTTCTGAAACGACTCAATGGATATGGCCGCATCCATGGATGGACAGATGGGAAAACCCTCCTCCTTCTAACTCTGCGGGGCGACGCAAGCGCCTGGCTTCTTTTAAAGAGAGAGGTATGGATCGCGAGCAACGAGCGCAAACCTATAACAGCCCATACCTATTACGCAGAGACTTTAAAAATTTTCGAAAATTTAGATAAAATGTGGGGGATTCTGCAGTAGCGGCCAAACATTGTTTTCCACCTCTATTCTGCGGGTGTTTGTAGGTGTTTCGCAATCCTGGCGCATCTAACGGAATCAAAGACAGTCGGTGGGGGTATCTTGTTGTGACAATATGGTGGGGGTGTGACAATAAGGTCGAGTAAGCAGATATCTAGATTTTTCTCTAGCTTTGCCTGCCACTGTCATAAGTACCTTCGTGTTTTTGTTGCTTTTGGGAGCAGACTGATACAGACGCACCAAAACCTTGCCCCTGTTTTCCACCGCCGCTCCAGTGGTTAGTCAAAAGGAAAGGGGAAGTCGTCATCATTTCATAGCAAACACCTTCGGTGCTTGATCAAATTTTACGCATTCTGTGCTCCATCTGGCTCTAATACGCATTGGTTTAATTCTTTCAAGTTGTTTGCGCCTCCTGTGCACGCACTGGGTGTTTCAGCGCAGTTTCTTGAATCCTGCTTAAGTTAATCTCGCTTTTTTACTCGTGATTTTGATTGATTTTAATTCATGCAGTAGCTGCTTATTTTATAATAATTGGATTTGTGGTAATTTCAAGAGCATGTGGTAAATTTGAAGAGCGTTTGCAGTGGTCACTTCAAAATAAGTCAACTCAGACGATTTGGGGCAACATGAGCTCGGCGAACTCATTGAGTTAAAAGCGCCTGGTCGCAGTGGCACGAAACATTGATACGGATATGGCATTCGACAACTCTGGGATATATTTTCAAGGCCCAAGTGAAGCTCTAACTTCTCCGCCAAAATTGCAGCGAAGTAGTTCGAATTCCCTCAGTGGTCTTAATTACATTCTCTATTCTGTCGTCTTGTAATAGATACGAAAAAGTCAGGATGGTGCGATTGGTAACTTGGTTTGCAGAATATACAGACACGCATGAACGATGCCTGTAGAGACGGACGACTACAGCGAATCTATGCGTCGAGGTACGCCACACTATTATATAAACTTGCTTCTGTTGAGGGCGCCCTTATAAACCTTGAAGGCGCTATGCTGCATGCGATGGTGCAGCCTCGAACTGCGAAGATCCAAGCACCTGTGGCAAACACCGGTCACATTAGCCTCGTGCTACGCCTCTATATATTTCATTTAATGTTTACGATATTATATGTTCACGGTAAATGAAGTCGATGTGGCTGGTACAAAAATTTTTCAAGTCCCACAGTGACAATACAAATCAAGTCAATCTTACATCTCCACTCCTACATTCGTCGAATGAGGTCCGTCGGATGAGGGAGTTAACAAAACGGAAGGCGGTTATGAGGTGCAGGATAGTGAAGTGCGAAGGAATGCTATTCTTACGAAGGAATATGGTGACATGCTATGTATGCCTGCTGTATATGCATGCTGCATATTAATGCCTTTGCTGCTGCGGTAGCGGTGGGTATGAAAATTGTGCGAAAAGTGTGCTCGACTTTTTCGAAGTCTCAGTCACTAAACTGGCCTATGAAAACGTCATAACCTGTGATGATACGGTGTTTTACATTCCCATGAATGTTTCATCGATACCTGCATTTTAAATGGAGAATGAAGACTTGGAAGCTGCTTACAAAAGGCCAAATCCGATAGGCGCCTTTGGTGGTCAATTGAACTAGCTCGTGCTGTACCTGGTTTAAGTCGTATTCGTGCGGCTGATTTCCTCACGACTCAAGAATCTCACCAACTGACGAAGCCACCCTGTTTGAAACTTCCAACCAATCAAATTTATGTGCACGAAGTCAATGACAGTCGGACATTCTTAAAAGTCACACAGCGACAACAGAAAGACAGCTTTGTCCCATCCAAGCCTAGTCTCAACGAAGAAACCCTCAAATTGTTCCGATTTGGCTGAATGCATGTACTTCCTTTCCCAAATCTGGGACGGGAATCTATCCCCTTCCTTTCGAAAAAGCAAGGTGATTCACTCAAAAATTCACCCAGTAAAGGAAAGTAGGCAATGTTCAACTATCCGCCGTGTGACAATATGTGAAAAATTTTGTTTTAGGGCTGGTGGTGTAGAAAGACGAATTCAACGAAATCGTCTCGAAAGCTGTGGGCTTCGTCGAGCAAACGCTTGGCAAGGCGCAACCGACTGGGTCGCATAGCAACTCCCCGTCCCGCTATTGGGGACACAACGGCCGTATTGTTTCGTTCTGTTTTGTTGGTGTACACTCAATGTGTTGTAAGTGCCTCCCAGTGCGCTCTGTCCTGTGATGATATAACTCGTTACCCTTGTAGCCAATGATACACGAGGAATTGGTGATTGAGGCCCGTATCGTTTCATTGGAAGAGCAGATAAAGGCGACCAAGACCGGTGCGCCCCCAAATGACGACGATGGAAGCACCTTAGCCACAGAAACGAGGTATGAACGCGGCGGAAAACTTGCCAAGCTCATTTAAGCAAAATCGAAGGCGGGCGGAGCCAAGGCCGAAGTAACCGCATCCAAGGGCAGCGATGTCGAGACCTTTCAACCTTTCGCCGCGAAGAAAGATTGTCGCAAGTCATAACATCAGGCCACATATATGCTCGGATTTTATTTACCTCATCATTCAGCGCCGGTGTCATGACATAATGCGTCCGCCATCATAATGCGTCCGGCCGGACTCATTATGACGTCATAATGAGTCCGAGGGTGTCATAATGCGTCCGGGTGGCTCAAAAGCAACTAAGTCGATCCAAATGTAGAATGTACTGTCGTAACATCATATATCATACCATATATCATCAAAACAAAGCAAAAGTCACCATGAACACAAAGGCACGAAATGATGCAAACGATTGACAATAAAAATCGCTTCATGTCGAAGATCGTTACAGAACTCTCGACCTTGATCGTGTTGGAGAATCTTCGGTGGGCCAAACATGCAAATGATGTCTTTGAAAATGAATTCGCCAACTGTTCCCGCATCTTTGATCGGTATGGCTTTTGCAACCGCAAATCGAGTGAGGTACTCAGTTGCCACAGCAATATACCTAAAACCTTTAGTAAAATAAATCACGAAGCATTAAAGCAGCATCATCTTACCGATTTTCATTCTCAGTTTCGTGGAATGGACCAACCGAATCGATGCACCATCGGAAAAACAGATCGGACGTGACGGCGATGGGATGAAGCTTGCTACTTCAGGTCGGTTGTTCGGATTGGCCATCTGACATGGACCACAGGCTTTGATAAAAGCCTCGACGTCCTTGGAGCAACCAGGCCACCAGTACCGCTCCGCAATTTTCCTGAAAAAAAAGCACCCTGATTCTTCAGTCGAAACGTAAAACAGAGCAACACTTACTCCCACGTCTTCCGAATTCCAAAGTGACCACCACCCAGCCCGCTGTGTGTACTCTCCAAAATGTTCTTCTTCTCGGCTTCACCAACGACAACAAGAGCGGCTTGGTCAATCCTTTCCTTCTCAGTCTTCTGGTTCTCGCTTTTCTTACTGACTAAAGAAACGGCCTCATCAATCATCAAAACCCAAACCTGGAATTTCAAAACACCCACCTTCTCTTAAATGATAAAGTGTTCGTCCATTTTTCAAAACGAAAGCTTTGGCACTACGGCGGAGGTTTCTTTTTTCGTTATCCGTTGCTCCTTCTGGATACTTTCCATCGGCCAAATAAGAAACGATCTTATCCCTTTCGGACAGCTCCATTGGACTGAGAATATTCAACACAAACACCTCAGCCGACAAATCAAGCGCCTTTGTCCAGGTCTTTGTTCTCAACACTGACCCCGGACGCAATATGATTGCCTCGGACGCATTATGATGACCGCTGGCCAATCATAATGCGTCCGGCCGGACTCATTATGACGTCATAATGAGTCCGGCCGGACGCTTTATGATGAGGACGCATTATGACGGGACACCGGCTCTCAATTTTTGTTGCACGCATGTCTCTAATGTCTGCTTTCACGCGCGCTTCTTTTGTATAACCTTTTCCTCATCAACTTTCGACTGCTTTTTGCTTGTGAGTGAAGCTCTCAGTTTAAAAGTGTTCATTATGATCTGAAAGATGCGTTTATTCGCTGAAATATATCTTCCGTGCACGTGATTTTTCTTGGCTCAAAACTTACCATTCAAGCTTTTGAAACATGGATTTAAATCCAAAGAAAATCCCAAGTGTTTTAACATATCTCAGACACAATGTCACATGCGCCCATGCGCCTATTTCTGGTCAAGTTGACAACGACTCCCAGCTACCAAACATTCAGTTGTGGCCAGTCCCAGCAGCGGTGCACTAAGACCCGACACTGCACCCAAGCCGCGAACTAAGAGGACCATAAATGGATACTGCTTGAAAGTGACACTGACTCTGTAAGTTTCCACTTGCCCTCTGTTTTATTCGTGATTTTAAAACTCGTATATCTTAGATATACTTGGCGCTCAGTACCAACACTCTCGAAGAGACTGTGCTTTCGCGCCAGACAAACGCGAGGCTTTCGAGGCGATCAAGTCCAAGTGGCTTGTGGACGATAACGACCCCATGAATCTACGCGAACTGGGGCTGTTCAAGGTTTGCTTTTTACTTTACTAGGTGGTTAATTCGGCTAATCATGTTTGAATTTCAGGTCGAAAAAGGCCGGCGACAACTTCATCAGCCTTAGTCCGAGAAGCTACATTCTGACGGGAGCCAAAGGTGGTGCAACCAGGTCAAAATACGGACGCTTTTACGTACGAGAACTATAAGAAGATTGGCTGAGATGAAAAAATAAACGGCCATGCATAATTTTGCCATACGAATTTTGCCGGGGGGGGGGGCATATTAAGTCATACTTGCAAGAAAAGTCAGGTTCCAGTGTGCTAAACATACAACATGTATTTAAGCCAGATGAAAGCTCCACGCCATTGCTTCTATGATTCCTATGCGGCAAATATGCAGGCGGGGGAGTTGATCTAGTACATAGTTGCCTTTTACAGGTATATCAATCACTTTGCTTGATGACCTGTTGATGTATATAACCAACTAGGGAACAGTTTTAGCGTTTGGTCAACAGGGTGGCCATATTTAAGCCTGCGTCCAGGTCCCTATATTGGATGGCACCATATTCGTTCAAACGCTAGGTAGGAATCGATTTTCTTTCAAGTAGTGTAAGTTACTAAAATTCATTTTTCATTGAATCAGGACGAACCACTCGCTCACGCTTACTCTTGCCTACATAGTGTCCTGCATCATACCGGTGAAATATGGTATGAAATTCAAAAATTGAATAATGCCTGCCGCTGTCTATGTGATAGGTATGGGGGCTGGTGAAAAAAACCAATTTTTAATGGTAAGCATCCATCATTTTAACATTTGACTGAAAAATTCCAAATCCGATGATGTTCTCAAACATAAATCAAAAATCGAGCTTTTTCGCTACAGTATCTTGACACTCTCTAACACCAGCAGCCTTCTCACCCCCAGCAAAAACCCACTCGTCGTCGCCACCGCCTCTGCGTAAAATTGGTTCGGTGTCGTTCAATTGCTCGTTCACGAATTGTTGGAAATTCGGATTGACGATTCCAGATATAAGCATCGACTAAATACAAACACCACAACGATGGTGAGCCGCCCGATGACGGCGACGTCGACGGATCAAGAGTGGTGCCAGTGCGATTTAAACGATAATAAACCCAATCGAAACTCTGATGACAAGTTTTTTTGAGACTCTTTTCTGGACTCGATCAGACGTGAGCGAAAGCATTCACAAACCTAACTTTGGTCAAAACTTATTTGTTTCAAGTTCGCCCAGATTGGTCGCCTATCAGGCATCTTCTTTCTTCTGTCCAGGGGCTAATGCCGCCCCCCCCCCCCCCCCCCGAGAGATCACATTTATTTATTTACTCACCGACTGGTTCTACCAGCACAACTCGGCACCTTGCGCCAGATTCGAACTTATATATATTTCTTCTAAGTCCTGACGGGACTTGGAAAATTTTTGCTGTCCCCCGAAACTACACAAGTGCCCTTTTCGCGTAGTCTTTGCGAGTAAAAAACTGAAGCACACCGCCTGGTGACATCTGTCGAGCGTCATTTGAGTGATATGCTCAGCTGCATATCCTTTCAGTAAAGTACTCCCGCCCCAAGCAGACAAGAACTTTGTTTTTAGGCGCGTTCGTTACTAGTTTTGTGTTTCTCGCGGCCATGGGCCTCCCCGCCAGACTGGCGCCGCGCATCGTAGTGCCTTCAGACTGAGTAATCCGACTATAGCGTCGAATTTATGCGTGTGGCTCTCCCTCGATGAGTGAACAAAAAGATCGATATGGGCAAGTGACTATAGTCACATGCCATTCTCGATACTGCCGTCGTGTGATGGATTCAAAAAAAGTTAGAATCATACGATTGATCAACGGCCTCCCAGAAAATCATGACACGCGTGAACGATGTCCGTTTAAACGGACGACTGCAGTGGACCCATGCGCCGAGGTGTGCTCCCCTCTTGCTCGAGGCAATCGTGATCTCATATGAGAAAAATGACTTCAGTTTATATGTATTTGTTGAAGTCATGAAAAAGAAATGCGATATATTGAAATATTATATATTGGACTCTTCAGTCTCTGAGTAGATTTCTAAATTCCAGCACTAGCAGGCTTTAAAGTTACTGCGGTGCGGCCATCTGGAGCTAGTGCTGGTACAGATGTCTAATGTACAGTATATGAGTGAAGGTGGGTAGAGAGGCGCTGCTGGCTGCTGCCTATCTGACGAGTAAGCTGAGCTGCAAGCAAGCATTCAGTTGTTTATTGATAGTCGAAAAAATGTGTTTAGGAAAATATTGGCTAAATGGTTTGAGATGGTCAGTCAAAATTCGAAAGTCTAAAAAATTCTGGCTGCGGCAAGGCCAGCGTTTCCCTGAGTCAGCGCTTTTACTGGGAATATGTCATATATGGTTTAACGCTTGATAAAAAACGCAAATGATTTCAGGCAGCTGCGGTTATCTGAAGCCTTCCCTGAGACTCTTTTCTATCAGTCCTCGCCTGCCTGGATCAAAATTCATTGCCATGTGTGCACTAAAAAGCAGCACAACCAAACAAGTAGAGTTCTTTACGCATGCATTTCGGTTTGGGTCGCAGCGAGCTGCCACTGTCTTCGTGCAGCAGTGGCATGGATTTGGGCCGCATGAATAGGGGCGTTAACAGCATGGGCATTGGTTGGTTCCAGCTGGACAACCGACCACCATCTCAACCAGCTCGTTTCGGCCGCACTCACATTGTTGTTGCGTGCTAACGTACTCTGGCGGTCCATTCGTATTTCCAACAAGTCTTCGAACGAAAAATACTCGTCGCACTTTTCGCACCTGTTGCTGTCGTTGTGGTGGGAGAGTCGATTTGAGAAGCGCAGTGGGCAACACAACAGAGACGCCATCGTTGTCCTTGAATACGCTGAAAAATACAGAAACAACTTTTATACTTGGTCAATAAAGTTTATGGGCTTATAGTTACATTTGTGATATTGTTGTTGCAGGCTATGGCGAAGAAGTCACTTACTCTTTAGAAAGACAAGGAGCTAGTGAATGTGACGATAACAAGGAGCAAAAATGACGAAAAATCACCCGACGTCCACTCTGCGACTTCGTCACTACTGGCTGACTCCTCCTAGTCGCGTGACTTTTTGCGCAGCTTATTGGCTGAGGGATCGGTGTCGACGGGCCGGAAGTGACTTGAAGCGTGTGGTGACCACAGGAAATTGGTTGGGTGGGGCTCGCCTTTGAATTCTTTGCGGCCAAAGGAAACAGCTGATGGTAGACAGCTGCTTCGCTGCGCTTGGCTCAATTAAACAAGTCTGTGCTTCGAAATGGCACCAATCCGACCTAGAAACACATCAGGACGCCCTTATATACTCCCCAACTGGATCACTTTGCATGGAGCAGGACCATCATTGATATCTCCTGGGGCCTGTTCCACCACGACTCCAGGCTCCGATCCAGAGACTCCAACTCCAGACTGGAGTGCTAAAAGTGTTTCACCATTCTGGAGTCAGACAGAATTTTGGACTCGGCGCCCGGAGTCCTTTAGTTGGCCATGGAGCTTCGTTGCGTTTCACCAAAAGTTACAGTAAGACACTCCATGGTGTGCGGGCTCCAGAAAATGGCTCCAATTCGGAGCAAAAACCTTGGAGTCTCGCGTGACTCCAAAACACATTTTAAACCCCTTTCCTGCATGAGCCTAAGCGATGGAAATGAAGTTCATTGATTATTAATTCATTATCTGATGATTGGGCGAACTATGAGCTTTGGATTTTACGACCACTTGAATTTAGGAGAGGATGACAAGGAGCCTGATAAAATGCTGCAAAGTACGACCAGTGTCTACGTATCTACCTACAGTGTGCGTCAAGGATTGGCTTTGACGTGAACTGAGGGCGATTTTAAAAAGAATTTTTAGAAACGGGATGAGGTTTTACGAGGAAGAACCAGATTATATTTTTCTGATTGTGAAGGTGATATAGTGATAGTAATCAGTTTTACCTTGCTGTCTTAAAGATCAAACTGCCAATGCCACAATCTATGAAGACACGTGCTTGAGTACGTTTCTCATGTGTTCATTCTTATTTTGTTTGGGGCACCCTAGCCTTTGTTCTACTAGTCTTATCGTTAGTTTTCATTTAGCAGGGTATGCACTATCATAAAACTACAGCATGTTCAACCACGAAGTATGAATGATAGTCGTTCTCTTATATCTTTCTTGTCATCAATCATCCCGCCGCGCTGCAACTGCTGTCGTGGCCTACGTCCACATTTCGCAGGGTCATGCTATATTATTGTAATGTTATCACACGTTATCACGTTATCACCAAATCACGTTATCACTGAATCACGTTATCACTAAATCACGTTATCACTAAATCACGCTATCACTAATCACGTTATCACTAAATCATTTTAAAAATTGAAAATTTGTAATAATTATATTATGTGTGTATTGCTAAATTACTGTCATTTCCTTCAAATCGAAATCAGTGAGCAAGATCAAAAACAAAATTACCAAAGACATCAATGGCATCTTTCACCGTTTGCCTCTCTCCAGCATACAGAGGCGAGTAGAGTGGGACTAAACCTGCACATCTTGCTCCTTGGTGTCAATTTTCCGCTCCAGCAATTAGACTCCTTTTTCGGAGTACGTGGTGAAACGCTCTTTTTCCGGACTCTGGTCCTTGGACTCCAGACTCCACAGGTTTCGCGTCCGGAGTCAGGGACTTGGCAACTTGGCGAATGTGTCGGTGACTATTCCTAAATTCACGAGTTTGGGATTCCTCTCGGAGCTGGACCCCTTCCCTATCCGACAGGTGCTTGGCAGGGTTAAGGATGGCTATCTGAAGAACTGGGAAATGCATCATCCATTCATCCAGAGCGAGGATGCCCCGAAATTTCTTTTGGTGGAACTTCGACTGTCAGGACCGCCTGCTTATATGCAAGCAGAGTCATTTACGCCGACCGACCCCGAAGTCGAATTCTGGTATCCGGAACGTGGAAAATACGCGCAGAAGACAGAATTCACGCGTGATCCGGTTTGGCCACATAGGGTTGAGATTGATAGAACTGACCCAACGAGGCAAGATACTTTACTTTCCAGATTAAAGATTGGACACGATCAGTTGTCGGAACAAGATCGTGATCGAATCAAGAAATGTATCGCCGATAATTCCGACGTCTTCACTCTGGACAAGAGCGAAATCGGTGGTACACCCTTGACGACGCATCACATCGACACGGGTGATGCGAAACCGATAAGCGGTAAGAGCATGGGACACGATATCCTTCCCTTTTACACTCAGCCAAGTTCAAGTGAGCTGCTCTTTCTGTTATTCCATGGCCCTGCTCAGTGGCATTCGGGGATTTAGGGAGCGTTAAGTGCCCCGCCACGCTAAAGGTGAAATTAAAAAAAATTTTTTTCCCGCAGAAACAATTTTGCACGATCCTATGAATAAATTTGCGGGAAATAACCTGCTTCATGTCAAGAAATCACTTTCTTGCCTCGCCTTGCCAAAAACTGCAGCCACCTTCCTGCGAAAAAGCTGAAGGCTTTTGAGTGGATTCTGACCTCTCAAAATTCGCGCTTAATCTGTCTGATCGTGCCGAAGCAATGAGTGTCATCTACGTACAGTATGCCAGCATACAGTACTAACGATATACTAGAAAAAACCTTCAATGTTGTCAACTAGGTCCCCACTCTGATCACTTCTCTGACTTGGAAGGGAACCATTGGCCACAATGCCACCCGCTGTGCTCGCCACTGGGTTTATATAAGCCCCGCCAGAGGCAAAAAATTTCAATCTTGCACTGCGAAAACACAAAACTGTATGAGTGTGTAACGTAGTTGGTTCGGGGTTGGGTTATGTCCTAACAACGCTGCACTCAATGCTGCTTACCCAGATTTCGATACTGCTGGTATCGCTGATTTACTCGCTTGGCCCGGCCGATTCTTGCAATCGAATTGCACGTCTTTATTTAATACACAGTACGTTTTGACCAAATGGCGAAAGAATACGTTCTTTGATCGCAGCCAGCAGGAGGCAGTCCTTTTATACCTGCTGGCAGCGACCGGTTCTGTCCAAAACAATCATCAAGAGCACTGATGACTTCTGATGCGGCAATGTGGCCCAGCAGGCAACCGGACTCATTCTGGCTGACAATGAGCCTTCCAACTTTAGGCACAGAGACCTGACTAAAGAAGTGAAGGATCGCATCCAAGTCAAGTCGGCTATTTGTATGAACACACAACTAATATTAAAGTTAGAGCATTTTTTTCATGCTTGCGACAGCTCAGGTATCTTACATTCAGCTACAGTACAGTAGGTGTAATTTGTGCGTTCGGCATGGGCTTAAGTCGACCAACTGGCTTCTTATACTGAACCACAGCCACATGGTCCAAACTGACTCAACCCTGACCGAAACAAACCTTTATTTTCATGCTATCACTGTAAATCGTTGTAATTTCGCGGTACCCAATTTTCGCGGTTCTGGACTTTTGCAAAATTTCGCGGATACATATTTTCGCGGTTTCTGGCTGACCGTCAGTCATCAGTACTGGTTATGCATATTATAAATTTCCTGTTAATACTTCAGACTGTGTGGTAATGCTCGATCTTTTTAAGGAACACAATCAGCTCCATTATACCTGCTTTCCTGCACGTAGGAGCTCCAAGCATTAGATGCGTGAAAGGAGCCGTCTGGGTGGTGTAGCGGTGAAAGGCGCGTGTCACAGTTTGCTTGGAAGGGCTTGATACCATCAGCCTGGATTCAACTCAAGCCATCTGAGAACTTGGTCAAGTTCTCTGTGCCTTGCACGCCAGTTGGTCGGTGACTCTCTCTTTATCCATTCGGTGTCCATGAACGAGGAGAGGTCTTATGGGGCAAGGGACTCTCGAACCCAGACCCCTCATTGGGCACGGGCTGGGTATGGTTACCTCATGGGGTAGCCATGGCATCGCGGAGTAGAGATCAACATGCGCTCTTGCCATCCTGGATTGACCCTAGTTGAAGGCAAGATGAGGCCAGCTAAGAAGCCCACAGCCCGCGAAAAAGGGGCAAAAATTGACTCTCTCTGCAAGGCAAGGATGGGTCGAAATAATTTGATGTGGAAGGAGCTGTGAATGGATACGCCTAAGCATTCAAAAATGATTTTGCTCACTGGTACTTGGAAGAAATTCCGAAGAAATAAAAAAAACTGTAAGCAACTGCCAAAAGTGGATCTCAGGCTGTCAGGGATCAAACCATTGCATGCTCAATGGGTTCTGAAGGCGTCCCAGATTCCCCAATCCATCAGAATCCATCGTGGGTCCACCAGAATCCACGTGGATCTGTTCCAATCCAGTTGGATAGCTTCTGGTCAGGTGAGTTGAGAACAGACTGTTCTCTTTCGTACTGTTCAAGATGCTGCTAGGCAGTGCATCACTACATTGATAATGTGACTCATGCCCGCATGCTTTGGCCTTATCAAAGAATGCGGACATGGGTTAATGGGAACTGATCTGGGTTGAAGTTCAGCCTAATGTTATCAGCAGGTGGTTGTACACAAGGTAAAACTGAACCTATGCTCTATTTCAAAATCCAGGTTTTTGACATAAAAATTCTCTCGGAAGGAAATTTTCGCGGTCCAGGCCATCCGCAAAAACCGCGAAATTGAAGTGATTTACAGTATAAGGCACGTCGTATTAAAGCTCAACAGCTCGCCCAAGTGCAATAAACAGTAATAAATTCTTTTCTAAGCTTTGGCTTCGTCGTAAAAGTTTGCGGAAAAAATATTCAAAAATTATACAGGTCAATAGGGCTTAGGATGACAGAAAACAACCAAAAAAACAAGTGTGTGTACCGAGAGTGCACAAACTTGCCACAATGCTTAAATGCCTGAGCTCACTCAGAACTGAATTCAGTCAGACTCGAATAAAAAGCTCAGCATAAGTTGAAAAATGTGTCCACCAAACTTGCTCTTTTGCCATTTTTCAGTGACCAGGACATCAGGAAATCAAAACACAGCATAAACAGCAAAAAAGCACCTGATGTTGTGCTGAAGGCAGTCATGCGCGCCAGGCTTAGTACGGCAGCATGCCGGTCAAGGGACAATTCTCTCTGCAACCTCAGGAAACCTCTGGGACGCACCTTTAGACTATATGCGAGTGCTTCTTATTATGGGACGCTTTGACTCTATGCGTTGCGAGATCACGCTTTGGTGGGGTCAGAAAAAAACGACGTTTTACTGAAGGTGGCTGGAGTTGCGACACAAATTGGGAGGAATATGGGCATAGTTCATTAGAGATGGGAGAAAAATCTATAGCTTTACAGTTTAGCTGGTTCTTCCCTTTTTGTGCCAAATTTTTGTTGTTTTTTGTTAGAAAATATTGTCACCCAGGAGATGAAAAAAAAGATCTTGTATTTTCTGTATCTTTATCTCCTACCAGCAACGTTTCGTCAGCCGTTTTAAACCGGGAAAAATTCAAAAAAATATATTCACCTCTTGGTGTTTGATTAGCGACCAGCCTGGTATTGGGAGGCATTGCAAAAACACATGCAAAACGGGTTTCGGCCCACGAAAGTTGGAACACAAATCTAAACTTAGGGTGGTTTCAAAAAAGCTTCCAGGCGTCTGCGGTAAAAAACAGCAGTTACACCATGCCTATTTGAGTGGGTGGGAGGCTCGACAGCACAGCTACACACTGGGGCACAGCCGAGCCCGATATTCACTCCAGACTGCTGCCCATTTCCCGATATTTCGGGCTATCCTTTTCACCAGTTGGAAATCCAGGCCCTGCTTACCTGCTAGATAACCTAAACAACAAAAAAATATGCAAACTCTGCTCTAGCTAGCAGTACGTCACACATTTGTACAAGGAGACTATGCTGCTCCACGATTTTAGTGATTATTGAAAAATTTTACAAGATCACAGGATATCCCCCTCGAAACCTCTATAATTATTATTTTTCGTTGCCCACTTACAATTAGGCGAACTCAACTTAGAAGACCATGGCTACTTCAGCACTTATCTACATAATACCAATTTCAAATTTCGACTTCTCCCAATTTTCTCTTGTCAGAAGCTCACAAGCTAAAATCTTAAAAGGAGGAAATGCAGCATCAATTTCAAGTATCAGGTATGTTAATTGAAGCAATAAAACAAATCCAGCACTCAAAAACGATTCTTCTTTGTCTATAAACGAACGCAATATAGAGCATCAACCTGAAATATACAGCGTAAAAAAACCGCCAAGATCAAATCGATCTTAGTGATCAGCACCAAATCATGGAACACTGAATAATGATAAAAAAGTGAACATATTACAATGAAATGGGTCCACCTTCCCCTTTGTTGCTAATAATTCGTCAATCTTTGGTCACATAACTCCTCTGGTCCCTAGTCCGTATTCGGCAATTCCATTTGCCTGTACTTCTTCCTCAAATTCGATACTGAATCTCGATATAACATCGGATCAAACCTGACTTTTCACGCTTTTATTGCCCATTCTGTCGAATTTGATTCATTCGCAAAGTACAGTTTATCCGATGCCGAATGCTCACTCGGCCATTTGCCACTTTGATATTTAGCCAACAATTTGATCGGCGTTTTTCCTTTTTCGATCAATAATCGATTTAGTGATCGATCGAAGCACAACAGTCGTTGATCGATCGGAAATCGACAGGATCTTTCCGTCGATTTCTTCATTGTACGACTTGTGATACACAACGGCAGAACTGGTCAAAAAAGTATGATCGTTGAAGAATTTTGAACTAAGTTGACCATCTATTTGATGCCGCCGAGCAGAGAAACCAACCTATCGATCAGGAAAAAACCGCCGGACTTGCATCGCGAAATCCATTTAAAACGTGCAGGTTTCTTTCAACAGCCGACGGTATCCGTATTTCTTCGTTTGGCCAAGATCGCAAAATGGTTTTTGTCAGCTCCATCCGGCAATCAAAGCTCAGAAACAGCTTTTTTGGTGGCAAAAAATGTTTGTGGTGGCAACGGAGGGAGATAATTGCCTGAAAATACTCGCATGTCACATTTTATAAGATGCAATTTGCCGGCTGTCGGCTATAACACATTCAAATTTCCGAAAATGTTATGACTTGATTCGGTTTGATTTCGTAGCAAGTGATAATCCACAGTTTAAAGTGCGCAGACGACATGCGTAAAATGATGACTCATACAAGTACTTGCTATCAGGCGGACTGCCGGACTTCTGCAATGATATCTGTCTCGGCTGAGAAAGCTATTTTGTCCTGGTTCGGTCCTGGTTCGGTCCTGGTTCAGCCAGTTCGGTCTGGTTTGGTCCTTGCTCGGTGAAAATACCCACCTAGTCTGCTTCGGGTCCTGGTTTCTAGAATAGAACTAGATTCCTTCAATGTTGTCCGAGCAGGTCCAAATGGTGAACAGACGGGTGCAAGCCTATACAATCGGAGTGGTCCAATATGCAGTGGTGGCGAGGAAACAATTTGGTGGAGACGCTATGCCAAATACGTCATCCCCATCGATCTATCATTTTTTGCAGCAGGTCGGATCAGAAACGGGATCTGGGCCTAGGGTGACTTTAGTCGATGCTGGGTCCTTCTCTCTTTCGCCCCCCTACCATGGGAAAATATTTGAAATATGCCTTGGACCTTTGGAAACTTTTTAATCAGTCCTCTGAGCTGGAGGCCTATATCCCGATCCGATGCAGGATCTGGATCGGCCTGGTGGCGATCCGCCAAAGAAAATACGAGATTGGTGGAGGTGACGTGTTTGACACTGCGTCCTTGTCAGCCTGCCCTGTTTCTTCGCAGTAACTCTCTATTAGACCACTCCAGAGACACGGGGGACTAACCAGCGCCTGAAGTGGGATTAAATGCTGATTTGAGAGAAAGAAACGGGACTTCCCTATCACAGCATGCCACACTTTATCATTTTCAAGCAGAAAAGGTGCGAAAAACTTTAGTTACTAATCTGGCCGATCCACCCCCCCCCCCCCCCGGTTCGGCGGATCAGTCGACGCTTGGGTGAAGGGGACCATGCATTTTCTGTGACTTCTTATACTATTTGTAGGACTTTGTATTTGTTATATATGTAGAATAGTGAAAATTGCGTTTTTTCTTCTACAGATGTTTCCCTGAAATTTCACAAAACTGTCGCAGGTGGAGCAGAATGTGAATTGGGCGATGGTCAGAGCGCAAGCCAGGATGCGAAAAAAGCGACGTGATCAGGGCCATGGAGATCGATGGTGCAGATGCAACATATTTGTTCGATATCTTTAGACTGACAAATCAGTCTGGTTTCGACCTTACGGAGAGGTAAGCTCAAAGAAATGCAGTTACAACGTTGGGCTGTAATTAGATTTTTTCAGCAAGAACAATGTGAAAAAATGTGAAGTCGTGGTATTACGAGCTTATTTCCAGTGGCAAACAGCCGCGACCGAGCTGGTCGATTTGGAACGAATGCGTGGATAATGATACCGATGCCAAAGCGGAAGCTGAAGATGATAATGGTTTCTTCAGCAAGTTTTTTGATTTGCAGAAGAAATGGGCTGAGGCAAAGACGAATGGAGGATTAGAAACTTTAAAATCGCTGTACGATAGATTTGGGAATCCCATGTGAGTGCTTCCAGGCAGTTGTTTTTGAGCCCCTACAATATCCGTGCATAGGGTGCCTGAAGATATTTGAATTTGCTTTTTCGTGTAAGGCCCTACTCGCTTGTGGTAATGGGTGTGAAGACTTATGGATAATAAAGAGTAAGTCACTTCATGGGTGCCTTCGTGTGGCTTAAGATTATATTACTAAGAGATGAGGAATTAAATCTTACTAAGAAGGTTCAAGTCTTAGAAAAATCTTGCTTAGTCTTTGCAAGAGTCTTGCAAGACCTTACAAAGATTCTTAATCTGACCTTACTAAGATTTTGCCTAAATGGGAAATGCGGGAAAAGAGGCGATCAAATCGGAACCGGCCGTCGTGCAAGGTATCAGCGAGTTGGCATTAAACGTGTTGTACAACGACGAGTTGGTGTTGTCAGAGTTGCAAAAGAAAAATTTAAAAATGTTCAAAACCGTCTTGGAAAAATTGTCGGGTAAAAAGATTTCGCTCAGTTCGAAACAAAAATTACGTATCAAGTCAAGGACTAAAACTTGTTCCACCACTGTTGCAAGCTACCCTTGCCTATTTGCAAGATGTCAAAAGAAATGGTTCTGATTCCGCTCAACGATCACAATAGACTTCGAGTCGCAAAGACGGCAGATTAGGATTCTCGCATAAATAATTGTCAGTCGTGCCACCCACAACGATAAGCTCCTCCAATGTTTCCGAACACGCCAACTGAGCGGCCATGGTCACGTCCAAGTCACAACGGATCACTGAGGCTCTGTCACATTGGCACGGCTTAAATTCATACCCGTCACTACGTCACTACGTCAGCTTATCCGGGCGCACCTTGTTTGAATTGCACGCCGTGATGCTCGAGTTCAGTGAACATCGGCTGCCATTTGGTGTAAAAGTGATAAATCTTAGTGAATACGAGGTCGCGGTCGAGTATGAGTTGTTTAATAAAAGTCGATTTGCCCGCTCGTGAACTACCGGCCACGATCATACACGCCGGCGTAATCAGCTTATCCGTGTTATCGCGCACTGTGGTTGACATGTTTGTGAATGGCGACTGATTGGCTCGCCAGAATTCCCAATAGCCTTCACACCTCAATAAGCCTCTCTGCTCCGACTCGTTTTTCATGTAGATACATTTCTTTTATTGTTGTCACTATTGTCAATAATACGCACAAATGGCAAGCGCATACTGTACACACAGTAAGTCAACAATAATCAAGTTCAGTTCTGTAATATGACCGACCCGTTTGGGCCAATCTGAAATTCTTTGTCATATTTCAAAAAGCACATGACAATAATCGAGTCGGTGATTATACGAGTTTTTGAACTGTCGTACGTGAGTTTCAAACGCAGCGTGCCTTGTTCTGGTTGCGTCTTCATGTTCGTGTCTTCGCAATCGGTCACTTGAGTCAGCTTGAAGCTCAAGACGGTGGAACTCGTTCCGTAAGCTTTGTAGTCGACGATTAAGTTGCCGCCGTGATGACCCAAATCGCTGTTAAGACCTCGAATGAAACCGATGTGTTGTCGCAAATAACTGCCGCCAGCGAAATTCATTTGATAAGGGGTTAGCGCAATTGACCGTTTTGCTCCACTGGAGCCGTTTGCAAGTTGAAATCGTTGAATACTAACGGACCCAAAGGCGAATTTCCGGATAATGTCCACGCGCGAGGGGAGCAAGGTCGACTCGCAGATCACATAGTCGACAGAAAACACGTTCGACTGCACAATGATCGGTTTCATGACAAAGTCGCAGAACTCGTAGACTGCAGGCGTTTTCAGAAGCTGATTTTCCATGGCCAGATGTATTTCCGGATACAATTTTTTCTTGTACACATGCACGTAAGCTTTATCCAACGTCAGTCTGAAGGTTTTGGGCGCTTTCGGGTCCTCGCCGTACAGCAGCATGAACTCTGGACGATTGCGGGTCATCGTGACGCGAATCTCAATGCCCGGTACCATATATTTGGTCATGCGGAAGAATCCGTGCATAATCGGCCCCCTGAAACGGCCTGTTCCATTATTGAAAAACGGTTTGGAGCGGGACTTTGACGTTTCGGTGAGCCCAGTGCTCTCTCTCTCGTCACTCAGCCAACTCGTGCGAGCTTCAATCGAGTACTTAGTTACAACGTCCATGTAAGCCGTCCATGGCAGGGCGTATTTGGCCAGCACAACGGTCGAGTTGTTCAACGTAATTTGTATGGAGCTGAATAAGCTCATCATACTGTTATTGATCAAGGCGATTCGTGTCGCGTCAGGGATGTCCGTGTCGTTCTCTTCGTTGAATTGTATGCGGCATTTGATTCCGAACAGTGTACTCGATAAGTCCGTGTGTAACGAGGGTTGAGGTGATGTGTCCGGAGTCTAGGGGATGAGGACAACCCAAGTTACATACGCTCAATGCTTACCCAACGTGCGCTGCAGCGGGATCCAATACGGTTGAGGACGGGACGATCGAGGTCGGAAACGATGAGCCATAACGATAATACGGCGTTGAAAGAGACCACTTTATTTAACCGTAGAGATATGCCACTCTGGCTACACACTGACGATGAGATACGCGGCCTTATATACCCCCCTGAACTCATTATCATAGAGCCTAAAGTAATCATTAGTCACTCGAAAACTGGAGCCTCCTGGCATGAAACTGGATTCCTATGTACCTGTCCAGGCAGCAGGCCTAACACAAAACACTACTAATTAGACACCATGCAAATGCAGCAGGTAAATCGACATCATACAAAGATATGTGAACAGCCGACATACCCTGAGCACTAGGTCCCAATGATTTTAAGTAACTATATCACACGTGTAACAATGGGACGACGGTGGCACTCGCCATTCGCACGGTGTGCTCAAATCAAAGTTGGGCAGTGGGATATTTGCAGGTATAATATCGAGTCTCGTCTCCGATATGGCATTTTCGATTGGTGCTGGTGAAAAAATCTCCAAATCTGATGTGACTGCAACTGTATTAGATTTCATGTTTAGCTTTTAAAAATTGCTCTTCAGGCGCCCTTTATCGATCTTGGATCCTTTTCGAATCGCTTTCTTTTTGCTCAGGCGCCGCTTTGGCTTGGTGGGGGTTTTGACAACCGTGGTCTTCTTCTTCTTGATCGCCCGTTTACGATTACCAGAGACCGCGACTCGACGAGGCCCACGTCTCTTGGTGACCTTGGTGGTCTTTCTGGTCGCCTCTTTCACGGAGCCTCGGCGCTTTTTGCTTGTATGGGTTCGTTTGCTAGTCGATGTCAGGTGCAATGGGAACAGGGCACGTGGACGTGACAAGGAGAAATTGGCGTCCTGTCTTGGTTGCACAAAATCGCTTTTACTTTCCATAGACACGTCGATGGATACACGGGTGATAAGAATGAAAGAGCCGTGGAGGGTACATTAGCTTTTTGTCCTCTCACATACGACGCCTTATGAGAGTCGGCGGTCATGGTTATTTGGGCTGAAAACGTAACACGATAGTGATGTCAGTTGTCTCGGGCAACGAAACATCATGCATGTCAATCACGCTGCAGCTAATACAACACAGCGTGTCGAGTATGATGTCGGTGTAATCGCTGACAACGGTATTAGTCATTGGATAATACAAACCCACAATCGGCTGCTTGCCATCGTTGACATAAGACGGCTTCACAATATTCGTAAGAACAAAAACGGGTTCAGTAGGCGCTGGGGACATCACGCATGCATTCAAGCACACTTGAAACGCGGTCATATAATACATGGCAGGTACAGCCGCATTGAAAAATCCACACACCTGACTTGCGGCCACAAATTCGCTCTTCCTACTCCTCAAGTACACAGTGAACGCCATCCTACAGTATGAACAAACTTGAGAGCGTCAAAATTCTACTCCTACTTCTTCTAGCTGACGTGAAGGCTGTGCACGTGCCAGAGCCCCCTCTGTTATCCACGTGTTTTCTAAAGCTGGAAACACTAGCCACTTGGCCAAGTACTGACAGGTGCCGTCAGCCGCCTTGCGTCTTCTCACCACTTCCTCGACGAGATAAATATTTTCTGGATTACAAACTTCGGTTAATTCTTGCTTATAAAACGTGCCTGGAACACACAAATTCATCTACAGGATCAACGCAAAATCAAGGATTACTTGCCTTTGACGACGTTCGATTTCGAGTCGATCACCATGTAAAAAATTGGAGTACGCTTGCTGAGGACTTGATTAATTTTAAAAATTTCTGGTGTCCACGCGATCTGCCATCACCTTTGAAACTTAGTCTTCTCAGTGGCAAGGGGCACGGATTCGCCCACATCGAAGAAAGGTTTGGGTTTGCGAATGAGATTGGCGCGCCATAAATGTGGGTAGAGTTTCTTCATGACTTGATCGCTATTACTAATGTCAACGTCAGCTGGCACGAAGCCAGTTGCGCGGCTCGTGCTGCGATTGTATTGATCAATAATCGCGCTTCACACATCCACTTTGCGTCTTGTCAAATTGTGTGACATAAAGCGGCTGATCAGAGTCTTCAATGATCGAATAAATCGTTCGGCGCCCGACGCTTTTGTCTCGCGATTCGGCAAGCTGTAAAGCTCGATCTCCAAGGCAGACAATAGGCGACGCGTCAGGGCGCCCCAGAACTTGCCGCCGTAATCGGACATCAAAAACCTAGGCACATGTGATTCATCAGAATAAATCCCATCCAATACTTTGCTGATCGCTGAAGCCAATTTACTCTTGGACGGTCTTACGCAAGCGCAGTTGCTGAAAAATCGATGACGACAACTAAAAATTTATTGCCATCATTCTCTTCCGCCGAATGGCTCATGTCCGCCGTGTCGACCATGTGCAAATCGTTGAGTGCAGTCGCAATGACTCGGGATCGTTTGAACTGGTACCGCCTGGGTTTCATCAATGTGTATGCGTTGACGAAAGACAAAAAATCCCGCACTTCGCGACGAGTAACGGTTTGACCATCATTGATTGCGGCCTTGTATAATTTCTCCACACCGCCATAGGATCACGAGTTAGCTGCGTCGGCGTAGATCTGTAACAGCCTCTCGTCACCATCCATCTTCCTCCTTCACCAAGGCTTCTTCCACTAGACGAACTATTTCCTAATACTCGATTTGGTCCTTATTGTTAGCGGCTAATGCTTCTGGTGTGATACCAAGCACGTACAATTGGGGCTTGCTCGTGGTGTCAGGGATGGCGATCCACTGAACTAGATTGATCAATGACGGTAAGAGGCACTTGTGATTATGCGGACCACGTGCCTTCAAGCAGGTTCGGCTCAATGTGTGCTTGGAGCGATGACGACCCATATTCTTTTTGCTTGTATACAATTCGCACACGTCGCACCAGACTTGGGTATTCAGACAAGCTTTAGGAAACGACCGTCTCTCATCCATCGCAAAAAGGGAAATGGGCACCGTGTGGCCAACTCCGCTTTTAATTGGCTTTTGAAGACTGAAGATTGAATCTTTAGTCGACTGAAGATGCGATCTTCGCTTTACCGAAGATGCGATCGTCGCTTCTCGACCAGGAAAGTGTTTATTTTGTCACTGGTCATTTTTTGTTTCCCGAATAATCGACCATGCTTAATATCGTGCGCCCTAAAACAATGCCCTAACCCCTAACCAACCCTAAACCAATGTGCGCCCTAAACCAAACCTAAACCAAGGCCATTGCGGCTGAATGTCTCGTCTGGTGTATGTATAAGCTGTGCACAACTTTGGTGGAGACAACAGGGCCTCACGAATTTCGAATGCGTATCCAAGAACCCAGCTACAAGGCGGATATGGCGGCGTTGGACAATCTGCGCCCATACATTCCCGACTGCTTAATTGCCTACTTAAGGATCGAACGGTGCGTTCGCCGGCTACTAATGAACGTTTGCGATCTCAGTGCGCCGATCATCTGTGCTTTCCTGCCCAAGCAAGCCAGGTTGGTATTGGGCGAACAATTGGACGACGATCAGGGCCAGAACGAAGCCACGTTTGATTTATACATCCGTCTAATCCATTTCTATCGAGGGCGTTTATAATATTATCTGTTGTCCAGATATAAAAGGAATGAAATGATGAAATCGGCTGGTCGCGGATTTTTTTTTTTTTTTACGATGCTACGTGGTTGAGTAGTTCTTTTGTCTTCGTTCCATAGAGGCGACTATTGCAGCGTAAGCAACTTTTATACCACTGTATATGTGCCTGTCATATGCGAAGTGTGAATGCAAAATGGGCGTTTCGCTTAAATTGTTCCTGTTGGTCGCAATCACAACAAGTCAGCTGTTTCATACTTCATCTGTGTTGTGTAGGCCTGATCGCAATGAGTTCGTCACAGATTCTGAGACCGTGTGCCGGGCCTTATGCCGCATTCGTCAAAAAAGATACGCAGTTTTAGACTGGACGAATTTGATCAGTATTTGCACGTGCGCCGATTACTGTCTTGAAGACGATGTGAAGGCCTTGTTGGATACTCGGCGGTTTTTGTTCGATTTTTGGCAAGAGTTAAGAACTCTGCTTGTTAATAACGATGAAGTCGCTGGGGTCTTCTCGAGAACGAACACCACCGGCGGCGAAGGAAGCTATTGCTTTAGCTGGTGTCGAAATTCGAACACAATAATCAATGAAGACTGTGTTTGTGTCACTGGCTGTTGCGCGGTTTTCAGCGGCTGCTCAATTTTAAATGAACCCCAAAAAAATATGTAATTCGCAAAACTTGGATCATGACTCGCACGAATTGTATTCACACCAAGTTCCTTATTGCTTCACACCGCTCAAGTCACGCGCGAAGAGACTCGATACGCCGGAGAGGGATCAGTTGAGCGAGATACGTCAGCTTGGCTTGAAACGTTTCCGTGAAACACGTCAACGATTCCAGTTTGCCACCATTGCTTACGGGCAAACGGTGGACAGTGTCGCGTACAAAAGCATAGGAAATCTGCCTGGGTCTGGTGAGGATGGTCACACTCAACGGCACACAGAAGTTCACCTTCTGATGCGTATTTCCGACTTGGTCACAACACACAACGATCCTTCCGCCGATTGCCCGCCTTTCATATACCTGTGGACAGAATTTTCACCTTGCCCTAACAGTCTCAATTATATCGTTAGCTTCGCCAGATGGTTTTCTCGACCAAACGTAATTCAAGCTCTTTTGCTTTCAGTTTGAGAAAACGTACAGTAAATCGTGATTTCTTATATTTTAGAGTCGTATCGTGGTTGGGTTTAGGCATTGGCTTTACGATAACGCAGAAAATTTTGCAGCTAGGCTGTACGAATTGAACCCGCCAAATAATCTGGTCCTGGCACGACTTAATTTTGACGCCACTGACCAAACGATTGACAGTATTGACATCGTCCCTAGCCCGAGAGCAGTGACAACAACAACAACGACGACATTTTCTCCCAATCCGAAACTTCCTCCACCCCGTGATATTCGAAGCCACCACCCGCACGACGAGCTATTTCGATTACGCAATATTTCACGATCCATTACTGTTTTCTAGCCTCCTCTGGACTCTATCGCTCGAGGATTATTGCTGCATTTAGGGCGGTGTAAACCGTGTACATAATTTTGTCAATGTGGACGATTCTGATAATGGCTCTGGCGACTGACCCCCTGCAGTCTCATCACTGCGTCATCTGCGCAAGACGGGGCGTGGCACATTTTCGGCCGCGTCGTGCCCAAGCAAGAATTTGTTCTCTTCAGTCAAATCTTATTGATTTACATTGTGACCATGTGCTCGATTGCGAATCTGAGTTTCGGTAAAAGGGACGAGAAATTGTGGATCGCCACGTTGGGCACGTGCATTGGTTTTATGATACCAGCGCCAAGCTTTGAAGCCGCTGTTCAGCAAGAACAGACAAGATCAAGTCTTGACTCATCAATAGACTATGAGTACTCTTAATATGATTCGAATTTCTTTTCTGTACTGTAATGTACTTGTGTATATGCTCTCTGTCATAATATATGTACATGCACATACATAACCTTTTATCATGGGCTTCTTGGAAAAATAAATTGCTACGGTTGTTATCCGGCATTTATTGATCGTAAGTGCATAACAGTGTTATACCATTTTATAAACAAAACGCATAAAAAAAAGCTAGGGCAAATAAAACATGAGGCTAACATGGATCCTTGATCATTCCAAATCAATCATCAATTCATTTCACATCGCCAAAAATTGTATGCATCATTTTTGACAGCTGCTCAATCATGTGGCTTTGTAGTTTCTCCAAACTCATTTCATATTCTTTGGCCAAAAATTTCGGTTGTTCGACCACGAGCACTTGCTTGTTGAGCGGATTGTAGACCAGCAATGACATGGACTTGGCTTTTGAAATGGCCATTGTATTTTGGCAAGCGTACCACACTTTGTCTTGAGGGTCGAGAACCCAATTTCTGGTGATCCAGCTTCTAACCAAGTAAAACTTCTTTCGGCTCTAAATTAATTCTTCGATCGGTTTCGGCCTAGCGTTTTGTGGTTGATAGATGGTTTTGATCATGAACGGTTTAAAGCCATAGCTAGCCGTTTTGACGTACCCGTCCACTTGCCACGCCAGCATGTTGACGCATTCGGATTCGAGATGTTTGGGTGGACGACGGATTTCGAATTTTTCATCAAAAGACGATTTCAGATATTTGGTCAAAGCGTCGATAGCGTCGGCGTTGAAAGCTCTGTATTCGGGACTTGGCTAATTCGCTGCCTTCTTAATCGCGGCCAAGCCAAATTCGTCGACATCGAAGGGCTGAGTCGATTGGTTTGTCGGATCCGCTTCAATTGTCTCGCCTTCATCGATAGTCAAAATCGGTTGAGTATCATGTTCCGATTCTGGAACGAACCGGCGCGTTTAGGTTTAGGTCGATGCTCGCTATCGGCTGACTTGTTGTCGCTAGTATTGAAGCCGCCATCGCATTTCTTAAAATAGTGGATAATACGTCCGGCGCAGTCGATTTGATATTCTAAATTGAAAAAATCCATGATCGTGCGAAGCAAAATTTCGATGCTGACCATTCAGTGCGAGCTAGTAAGCGTGAATGACTAGAACACTGATTGGATCGTCTCGTCGGACTGAAGATGGCTCCTCCAGTGAAGATCGAATCTTCACTGAAGATTAAATCTGCATCAGATTAAACTGAAGATGACATCTTCATACCAGTTGTTTTATTGTCCTAGTTTAGAAAGGCGCTGTGCGGTCGCTTCGCTCTCCTAGTGTGATGACTGGCATTGACTATAGTATGCCCTCACGCGACCAGAGCGGGTCGACTTGCCCATATTTGAATGACCATGTCCACATTTGGGTGACAATGACCATATGGGGGGGGAACGACCATTTTCGGAACCACATCCATATTGGGACCATGACCATAGTTGGGTGACCATGGCCATATTCAGGTGAGCATGACCATATTTGGGACCACAACCATACTTGGATGACCGTGACCATATTTGGGATCGTGACCATATTTGGGATCGTGACCATATTTGGGATCGTGACCATATTTGGGATCGTGACCATATTTGGGATCGTGACCATATTTGGGATCGTGACCATATTTGGGATCGTGACCATATTTGGGATCGTGACCATATTTGGGATCGTGACCATATTTGGGATCGTGACCGTATTTGGGATTCGTTTGGTGTAAGCCTCCCACAAGTGGCGATGCTGGCTACTACGAGTCAAAGAGGCTGGAAGAATTTAGAGCACGAATTATTTGAGAAACCGATAATTAAAGTATCCGACGACATTTGAACACGGAATTTAAGGCCGAATAATTCCCTTTGGAACCACATTTATTGATAGAGAACACTCGCCACCATTGGCGACGGAACAAAGCGTGCAGAAGAAATAAATGCGACCCCCTCATGTACGGGGGGGGGGGGTCTGTTTTCATTGGCACTCTTTACTATTTTTTGAGTCGCCACTCAGACTCTGAAACCAGATTTGCGTTTACCATCTCAGAGTCCGCAAGAAATTCAGACTCTGACTCTCAGAGTCTAAGTTTAATGCATTTTTGGGCAATCTCGCTAGTTGCGTTTCACCAAAAGTCTTCAGTATGACATTTCTCGAAGTGCGAACTTTGAAAAGTGGGCATTTTCAGAGTCTGAGTCTCGGGGTCGCGCGAGACTATGAAACGGATGCTGAGTGTGTGTTCTTCTTGCGAGGTGACAAAAATTCTGTTTTCTTACGTTCATTAATCAGAAACGGAGCAATGAATATCGGTTCGGTTGACCACTGGAATTTTGTCTATGATTCGGAAGAGGATGAAGATCGGTTGCCACCAGCAAAACGACCACGAATTTTTCGGCCGCGCATCAATTTTGATCGCGATGAGATCGATACGAAACAACGATTTCGTTTGACGCAAGCGCACATCGATTTGGTTGTTGAAAGGATTGGCCAATATATCGAGCACGAAACGGACAAAAATGCATCGCTGTCTCCGAACCAACGAATCATATTATCGCTGAGGTGGGAAATTGCAATACAATTTTGTATTGGTCTTATATGCAAAGTACGCATAGCTAAAAAAGCTGACGTAATAGTCATGAGAGTTCAGTCCTGTCAGCTAAGGGCCTAATTATAGTCGTGTGCACACACGCCTGTCGAACTCTGTTTTTGGGCCATCGCCGCTTAAGACCAGTTTTTCTCGAAATTTTTAATGATAATTTGAGTTGATATCAATGACAAATCGTAAAAGGAAAAATGTGCTTTATCGACTGGTTGTCTTCGTTCTGCTTTTACTGCTTTCAATATGTTTATAACAAAATTTTTTCCTTTTGTTTTTATAAAATTTACGAAGAATCTTCGGTCAAGACCAGCAACGAAAAATTAAGTTATATCTGTTTGATGGAGCACTTGTTTTCTTCACTGTTTGATAGAGCACTGATAGAGCACTAACATCGACTCAGCTCACCATTGAAAATTCCTGGAAAACTGGCCGAAATAGGCAACTCTGAGACTGTCTGAGACTGACAGGGCGCACACGCACCTGTCGTACAAGGGTGCGACCAACTGTTGATTAGGCCCAAAGCATGGCTCGTTTTACAGCCGCTTTACATTGAAGTAGTTGAGAAAGCCCATCATTTCGGATTCTAACCCACCAAATTTTCCGACCAGCCGAAACCAAAGCATAATGTGGTGTTTATTGTTTTTTAGATATTTGCCTACAGGAGATAATTACCGAACTGTTGGAGATTCTCACGGAGTCAGTAAGTTGACTCTATTAAGAGCTTTGCATCGAGTAGTTAATGCTGTGAATCGTCATATTTACCCCGACATCGTAAAGCGGCCTGGCGTTCTGGCACAGCTACGTGCAATAGCGAACGAGTTCCAGGAAAAACATGGAATGCCATGCGTGTTTGGCTGCATTGACGGCAGTCACTTCAACATCGTTGCACCCAGTGCGGACAAAGGAGATATATTACATAAATCGACATGGGCATCACTCATCGTTAGTCAATGCTATGCTTGTTTGCGGGCCGAAAATTAGATAAGGCATTTTTAAAAAGCCTTGCGGCCACGGTGATTACTGTCACCCTGCTTCCCTGCGCGTGACTTGTATCAGTTCATGGTGGTGAACCAAGTTCAACTCTGTTCATTTTCCATCAGATTCTTCTAAGTCTGCTCTCGCTGGCCAGGATCTGTCCATGACGCCTGGGTTTTTCGAAACAGTTCACTGAAACGACGGCTGGGCAATGGCTGGCGGCCGTTACACTTGGCCGTCTTGTTAGGTGACGCAGCCTATTGGCGGCTCCGATTATCTTTTGACACCAGTGGCCGATCCGCAAACTGAAGCCGAAGAAGCGTACAGTACTTTTTATCGACGAACCAGGAATTATATCGAATGTGCCATCGGACTGCTGAAGCAACGATTTCGATGCTTATTAGATATGATGCATCTAAAGCCTTATTTCGTATGTGAAATCGTGCGATGCTGCGTAGTGGGGATCACTAGTACAGAGCGGGCCATTGGTCGAGTGGGGGTCACTGGTACAGAGTGGGCAATTGGTCGAAAGGGGATCACTGGTACAGAGTGGGCCATTGGTCGAGTATGGGTCACTGGTACAGAGTGGGCAATTGGTCGAAAGGGGATCACTGGTACAGAGTTGGCCATTGGTCGAGTGGGGATCACTGGTACAGAGTGGGCCATTGGTCGAAAGGGGATCACTGGTACAGAGTGGGCCATTGGTCGAGTGGGGATCACTGGTACAGAGTGGGCCATTGGTCGAGTGGGGGTCACTGGTACAGAGTGGGCCATTGGTCGACAGGGGATCACTGGTACAGAGTGGGCCATTGGTCGAGTGGGGATCACTGGTACAGAGTGGGCCATTGGTCGAGTGGGGGTCACTGGTACAGAGTGGGCCATTGGTCGAGTATGGGTCACTGGTACAGAGTGGGCAATTGGTCGAAAGGGGATCACTGGTACAGAGTGGGCCATTGGTCGAGTGGGGATCACTGGTACAGAGTGGGCCATTGGTCGAGTGGGGCTCACTGGTACAGAGTGGGCCATTGTTCGAGTGGGGGTCACTGGTACAGAGTGGGCCATTGGTCGAAAGGGGATCACTGGTACAGAGTGGGCCATTGGTCGAGTGGGGATCACTGGTACAGAGTGGGCCATTGGTCGAGTGGGGGTCACTGGTACAGAGTGGGCCATTGGTCGAAAGGGGATCACTGGTACAAAGTGGGCCATTGGTCGACAGGGGATCACTGGTACAGAGTGGGCCATTGGTCGAGTGGGGGTCACTGGTACAGAGTGGGCCATTGGTCGAAAGGGGATCAGTGGTACAGAGTGGGCCATTGGTCGAGTGGGGATCACTGGTACAGAGTGGGCCATTGGTCGAGTGGGGGTCACTGGTACAGAGTGGGCCATTGGTCGAATGGGGATCACTGGTACAAAGTGGGCCATTGGTCGAGTGGGGATCACTGGTACGGAGTGGGCCATTGGTCGAGTGGGGATCACTGGTACAGAGTGGGCCATTGGTCGAGTGGGGATCACTGGTACAGAGTGGGCCATTGGTCGAGTGGGGATCACTGGTACAGAGTGGGCCATTGGTCGAGTGGGGATCACTGGTACAGAGTGGGCAATTGGTTGAAAGGGGATCACTGGTACAGAGTGGTCCATAAGACGATTGGGGGTCACTGGTACATAGTGGGCCATTGGTCGATAGGGGATCAGGGGTACAGAGTGGGCCATTGGTCGAGTGGGGATCACTGGTACAGACTGGGCCATTGGTCGAGTGGGGATCACTGGTACAAAGTGGGCCATTGGTCGAAAGGGGATCACTGGTACAGAGTGGGCCATTGGTCGAGTGGGGGTCACTGGTACAGAGTGGGCAATTGGTCGAAAGGGGATCACTGGTACAGAGTGGGCCATTGGTCGAGTGGGGATCACTGGTACAGAGTGGGCCATTGGTCGAGTGGGGATCACTGGTACAGAGTGGGCCATTGGTCGAGTGGGGATCACTGGTACAGAGTGGGCCATTGGTCGAAAGGGGATCACTGGTACAGAGTGGGCCATTGGTCGAGTGGGGATCACTGGTACAGAGTGGGCCATCGGTCGAGTGGGGGTCACTGGTACAGAGTGGGCCATTGGTCGAGTGGGGATCACTGGTACAGAGTGGGCCATTGGTCGAGTGGGGATCACTGGTACAGAGTGGGCCATCGGTCGAGTGGGGGTCACTGGTACAGAGTGGGCCATTGGTCGAGTGGGGATCACTGGTACAGAGTTGGCCATTGGTCGAGTGGGGATCACTGGTACAGAGTGGGCCATTGGTCGAGTGGGGATCACTGGTACAGAGTGGGCCATTGGTCGCGGGGGGGGGTCACTGGTACAGAGTGGGCCATTGGTCGAGTGGGGATCACTGGTACAGAGTGGGCCATTGGTCGAGTGGGGATCACTGGTACAGAGTGGGCCATTGGTCGAGTGGGGATCACTGGTACAGAGTGGGCAATTGGTCTAGTGGGGATCACTGGTACAGAGTGGGCCATTGGTCGAGTGGGGGTCATTAGTACAAGGAGCGGTCGAGATTCAGAGGTGGTCGATCCTCGTGACAATATCGACTGCGTCGGCATGATTGGTCCGGGCGTTGTTGATTTCAATAACTCGGCCGAACTGCTGCTTGTGATCGACTCGCTGGCCTGGCTGATAGGAGTCACCACTCTTCGCTGCTGGTCGTCTACATTCCGACTCATCTTTGATGCATTTTCGCTTGTCGATGGTGCATCATCATCAATGCAGTAATCGAGAATAAGGCTGTTATCGATAGATCGCTGATAATTGGACAGCGCTGCTGCTCCTCGATTTCTTTCATCCTCATCATCGGTCGAATGATGCGGACTACTGGCATTAAATTCGTCGTGATTTTGGGCTGTTTCTCAATCTCGCTCTAGCAGCTGAATCTCGACCATTTATATCTAATACAGCAGACTCTACCTGGAATGGTACACGTACTGCGATATTTTACTGCACACCTTAGGGAAAATCAACCGATTTAAGTTCAGTCCAACAACTGCCGTCTCAGAAAATGTTATAAAAAACCTTACTTTTGGAAAAACAAGCTTCTGTACCCTCTTAAGCTTTAGTTCGACTTTTATTGTCGCGTTTATCCCGAGCAGCTTTTCGCCAGCCCGGCCGCAGACTATCCTGTATATGCTTATACTCACGGCCGTTCGAAGCATCGAATGCGTAATATTTGGCGCAATTCGCGACGAGATTTTTCCATCCATCGGTCGTACTTCCCTAGTATTCCGATCCGTTTGCTTGCCAAGCAACACTTCCTTATTTCTAGCGATCATCCTCGAAATGATGAGCTTGCCTTCTTCCGAAAGCTTATTGTTTGACATTTTCAGTTCTTTCAAAAGGGCAAAATGAGAGGCGAAGAATAAATTGTACGTAACAGCCAAAACGAGAGATCTGGAACGTACATGCGCACACCAGGTGGACTTTTGACACATTCTGCTAGCTGTAACCCCAGCGCAGTTGGCCGTGGCGAGTAGAGGAGAGCAAGTGATCTCTCTTGTCTATGTAATCGCATTACTTGCCTGCTTTATCGGAGATCCAGTCTCGATGACTTCAGTCGGTCACATTCTCCTTTGCGCCCGCCAGGCTTGGGTAATTACTCAGTTTGAAACCATACCGGCAGGCGTAGGAGAGTGCGGCCGACGGAAGTCAGCAGGACAAATACTCCGACTGAAGGTGGGCAAGTCTCGCGATTACACCTGACCTGGTAACATCAAACCGAGGGGTTGACGTCCCAGCCAGGGGAGACCATGCCCTTCCGGCGGAGGGTTACAATTTTCATTCGTGATGTGGTCGCTCACCCTCGAATGCGCGTTCCCCGTCAGCCGCGTGGCAAGGTGTGCTTCGCAAACCACAATGTTCATAGATACCTAGCCGATATTCTAAATCACTTTCAAGATCCGTGAACATGACAATCGTGCACTCACCAGGGAAAACCGAACTCTAACACCAAGTTTTCTTGTCTGTTCCCTATTCCTATGACAGTGCACACGTCTCGACACTTGGAGTACAACCTATGACACAGGTGGATTGTGGCTCATCCCCAAGAGCCTATTGCGAGTTGTCATAGGCCAGCAGAACCACATTGACATCACGCAAGTCCAACTTATTGCCCAACTGGCATCTAGTGCAGTGCGATTTCATGATTTCGACAAGACTTCCAGTTTCTTAGACGAGACTAGTAGAAAAGAATCTATCGGCAAAAACCCTTAGATTTCTGCCGCCTTCCATGAATCCCATTTATCACTCATGACTCGTCGTCCATCATTATCGAAGACGATGTTCGAGAACGACATTCTTTTTGGCGACCTATTTATTTCGCTCGGTGCAGAAAAACTAAGACCTGCACTTACATCGCTCACCTTTGTAACCGGACTCTTTCTCTCATAGTCTTCATCAGGTTTTTGCAACTTTTCAATACCAAAATCGTACCTCGTACCTAAATGATTTACATACGAAAATTGGAAAGAAAGAGAAGCAAATAAATCAACGCCAGGAGCACCTCACACCAAAAGGAAGCCAGAATTATCTGAGCGACAACAGGCAAAGGGGGCAGCACCGAAGCCTTAAGAGAATGTTTTTAACACCTTTAAAGAACAAGGGATATTGCCATGCTACGATCACTCGATATTCAAGACCTCCCGCCCATTTAAGGGAGCGAGTGATTGGCATCACCAAGGACAGCCAAGTCGTCTGACCCCAGGCTCGACCGAACTGGCTTTCGTGGCCGAACCAGGACCCGAAGCAGACTAGGTGGGTATTTTCACCGAGCAAGGACCAAACCGGACCGAACTGGCTGAACCAGGACCGAACCAGGACCGAACCAGGACAAAAGAGCTTTCTCAGCCGAGACAGATATCATTGCAGAAGTCCGGCAGTCCGCCTGATAGCAAGTACTTGTATGAGTCATCATTTTACGCATGTCGTCTGCGCACTTTAAACAGATAGGATTATCACTTGCTACGAAATCAAACCGAATCAAGTCATAACATTTTCGGAAATTTGAATGTGTTATAGCCGACAGCCGGCAAATTGCATCTTATAAAATGTGACATGCGAGTATTTTCAGGCAATTATCTTCCTCCGTTGCCACCACAAACATTTTTTGCCACCAAAAAAGCTGTTTCTGAGCTTTGATTGCCGGATGGAGCTGACAAAAACCATTTTGCGATCTTGGCCAAACGAAGAAATACGGATACCGTCGGCTGTTGAAAGAAACCTGCACGTTTTAAATGGATTTCGCGATGCAAGTCCGGCGGTTTTTTCCTGATCGATTGGTTGGTTTCTCTGCTCGGCGGCATCAAATAGATGGTCAACTTAGTTCAAAATTCTTCAACGATCATACTTTTTTGACCAGTTCTGCCGTTGTGTATCACAAGTCGTACAATGAAGAAATCGACGGAAAGATCCTGTCGATTTCCGATCGATCAACGACTGTTGTGCTTCGATCGATCACTAAATCGATTATTGATCGAAAAAGGAAAAACGCCGATCAAATTGTTGGCTAAATATCAAAGTGGCAAATGGCCGAGTGAGCATTCGGCATCGGATAAACTGTACTTTGCGAATGAATCAAATTCGACAGAATGGGCAATAAAAGCGTGAAAAGTCAGGTTTGATCCGATGTTATATCAAGATTCAGTATCGAATTCGAGGAAGAAGTACAGGCAAATGGAATTGCCGAATACGGACTAGGGACCAGAGGAGTTATGTGACCAAAGATTGACGAATTATTAGCAACAAAGGGGAAGGTGGACCCATTTCATTGTAATATGTTCACTTTTTTATCATTATTCAGTGTTCCATGATTTGGTGCTGATCACTAAGATCGATTTGATCTTGGCGGTTTTTTTACGCTGTATATTTCAGGTTGATGCTCTATATTGCGTTCGTTTATAGACAAAGAAGAATCGTTTTTGAGTGCTGGATTTGTTTTATTGCTTCAATTAACATACCTGATACTTGAAATTGATGCTGCATTTCCTCCTTTTAAGATTTTAGCTTGTGAGCTTCTGACAAGAGAAAATTGGGAGAAGTCGAAATTTGAAATTGGTATTATGTAGATAAGTGCTGAAGTAGCCATGGTCTTCTAAGTTGAGTTCGCCTAATTGTAAGTGGGCAACGAAAAATAATAATTATAGAGGTTTCGAGGGGGATATCCTGTGATCTTGTAAAATTTTTCAATAATCACTAAAATCGTGGAGCAGCATAATCTCCTTGTACAAATGTGTGACGTACTGCTAGCTAGAGCAGAGTTTGCATATTTTTTTGTTGTTCAGGTTATCTAGCAGGTAAGCAGGGCCTGGATTGCCAACTGGTGAAAAGGATAGCCCGAAATATCGGGAAATGGGCAGCAGTCTGGAGTGAATATCGGGCTCGGCTGTGCCCCAGTGTGTAGCTGTGCTGTCGAGCCCCCCACCCACTCAAATAGGCATGGTGTAACTGCTGTTTTTTACCGCAGACGCCTGGAAGCTTTTTTGAAACCACCCTAAGTTTAGATTTCTGTTCCAACTTTCGTGGGCCGAAACCCGTTTTGCAAATGTTTTTGCAATGCCTCCCAATACCAGGCTGGTCGCTAATCAAACACCAAGAGGTGAATATATTTTTTTGAATTTTTCCCGGTTTAAAACGGCTGACGAAACGTTGCTGGTAGGAGATAAAGATACAGAAAATACAAGATCTTTTTTTTCATCTCCTGGGTGACAATATTTTCTAACAAAAAACAACAAAAATTTGGCACAAAAAGGGAAGAACCAGCTAAACTGTAAAGCTATAGATTTTTCTCCCATCTCTAATGAACTATGCCCATATTCCTCCCAATTTGTGTCGCAACTCCAGCCACCTTCAGTAAAACGTCGTTTTTTTCTGACCCCACCAAAGCGTGATCTCGCAACGCATAGAGTCAAAGCGTCCCATAATAAGAAGCACTCGCATATAGTCTAAAGGTGCGTCCCAGAGGTTTCCTGAGGTTGCAGAGAGAATTGTCCCTTGACCGGCATGCTGCCGTACTAAGCCTGGCGCGCATGACTGCCTTCAGCACAACATCAGGTGCTTTTTTGCTGTTTATGCTGTGTTTTGATTTCCTGATGTCCTGGTCACTGAAAAATGGCAAAAGAGCAAGTTTGGTGGACACATTTTTCAACTTATGCTGAGCTTTTTATTCGAGTCTGACTGAATTCAGTTCTGAGTGAGCTCAGGCATTTAAGCATTGTGGCAAGTTTGTGCACTCTCGGTACACACACTTGTTTTTTTGGTTGTTTTCTGTCATCCTAAGCCCTATTGACCTGTATAATTTTTGAATATTTTTTCCGCAAACTTTTACGACGAAGCCAAAGCTTAGAAAAGAATTTATTACTGTTTATTGCACTTGGGCGAGCTGTTGAGCTTTAATACGACGTGCCTTATACTGTAAATCACTTCAATTTCGCGGTTTTTGCGGATGGCCTGGACCGCGAAAATTTCCTTCCGAGAGAATTTTTATGTCAAAAACCTGGATTTTGAAATAGAGCATAGGTTCAGTTTTACCTTGTGTACAACCACCTGCTGATAACATTAGGCTGAACTTCAACCCAGATCAGTTCCCATTAACCCATGTCCGCATTCTTTGATAAGGCCAAAGCATGCGGGCATGAGTCACATTATCAATGTAGTGATGCACTGCCTAGCAGCATCTTGAACAGTACGAAAGAGAACAGTCTGTTCTCAACTCACCTGACCAGAAGCTATCCAACTGGATTGGAACAGATCCACGTGGATTCTGGTGGACCCACGATGGATTCTGATGGATTGGGGAATCTGGGACGCCTTCAGAACCCATTGAGCATGCAATGGTTTGATCCCTGACAGCCTGAGATCCACTTTTGGCAGTTGCTTACAGTTTTTTTTATTTCTTCGGAATTTCTTCCAAGTACCAGTGAGCAAAATCATTTTTGAATGCTTAGGCGTATCCATTCACAGCTCCTTCCACATCAAATTATTTCGACCCATCCTTGCCTTGCAGAGAGAGTCAATTTTTGCCCCTTTTTTCGCGGGCTGTGGGCTTCTTAGCTGGCCTCATCTTGCCTTCAACTAGGGTCAATCCAGGATGGCAAGAGCGCATGTTGATCTCTACTCCGCGATGCCATGGCTACCCCATGAGGTAACCATACCCAGCCCGTGCCCAATGAGGGGTCTGGGTTCGAGAGTCCCTTGCCCCATAAGACCTCTCCTCGTTCATGGACACCGAATGGATAAAGAGAGAGTCACCGACCAACTGGCGTGCAAGGCACAGAGAACTTGACCAAGTTCTCAGATGGCTTGAGTTGAATCCAGGCTGATGGTATCAAGCCCTTCCAAGCAAACTGTGACACGCGCCTTTCACCGCTACACCACCCAGACGGCTCCTTTCACGCATCTAATGCTTGGAGCTCCTACGTGCAGGAAAGCAGGTATAATGGAGCTGATTGTGTTCCTTAAAAAGATCGAGCATTACCACACAGTCTGAAGTATTAACAGGAAATTTATAATATGCATAACCAGTACTGATGACTGACGGTCAGCCAGAAACCGCGAAAATATGTATCCGCGAAATTTTGCAAAAGTCCAGAACCGCGAAAATTGGGTACCGCGAAATTACAACGATTTACAGTGATAGCATGAAAATAAAGGTTTGTTTCGGTCAGGGTTGAGTCAGTTTGGACCATGTGGCTGTGGTTCAGTATAAGAGGCCAGTTGGTCGACTTAAGCCCATGCCGAACGCACAAATTACACCTACTGTACTGTAGCTGAATGTAAGATACCTGAGCTGTCGCAAGCATGAAAAAAATGCTCTAACTTTAATATTAGTTGTGTGTTCATACAAATAGCCGACTTGACTTGGATGCGATCCTTCACTTCTTTAGTCAGGTTTCTGTGCCTAAAGTTGGAAGGCTCATTGTCAGCCAGAATGAGTCCGGTTGCCTGCTGGGCCACATTGCCGCATCAGAAGTCATCAGTGCTCTTGATGATAGACGCCGAGTCATAAGACAGTAACTAGCATTACTCAAATAATAAATCATGAACGCTTTTCATTACTTTTTTTATTTTGCACCGACTTTGTCAAAGAAACTGGAAATCGGTTCGCCGGGTAACTGCCGCCTGCTCTCTCATTGTCAGTGCAGGATCGCAGCTGGGTTCCATTGTAGTATGTACCGCCTTTACAGCGACACTTTCGAATTTTTAAAGGTCTTAACTTCGAGGCTTTTTTAACCTCAGCTTAAAAAAAACTGCGAAATATTGTTTGATTTTTTTATGAAAACTATAGATGGACCAGAAGTTCAAGACAGGTGGATAGCTTACAATAAAATTCCTCCGCGAATAGTAGCAACAATTGAAAATGGTTCGATCTGGAATCTCACAACTGAAACTTATTCCAGCTCGAATTTGACAGTTCTGCTGAACACAATGCTAAGTTTGGATTGTTTTGCTGGCTACCAAGTGATGTGGTACAAAAATGAAGTAGGCCGCATATTACAATGGGTATTTTTGTTGCCGATAATTACCGTATATGTGGTTTAGGTGATGATTCCTGACCAAAACTGCCAATCTTTGGGCGACACGGATGAGGATATTGATCAAAGCCTTTACCCTACGACAGCATGCTATTTCAGCGACAAGAATTGCAGCAACAACACAATAATCAGCTTGCCTAAAGAAATGATCCGTGTTGCTGGAGACGGATACATATCGACCATCACATTCCCCAACGTTACAAAGAATCTTTCGGGAGTCTATATTTGCTCGAGCAGTTGGCCTCAGTTAAGCACCACAATCCAAATTTCTGTACGCTCATCACCAAGAAGTAAGTTATTTGTCAAAGACTGAAGAAGACAAAAAGGTGTGCTATTGTGCATTTTTCGAGGGCTCGCTTTTTAAGGTGTTATTTTGAATAACAAAATAATTTTTCCATGACGTTATGACATTTTTTCAGCTTTAAGTGGGTTGGGCCTGTGCCGCCAAGTTCCCCTTGGGACTTCCAACCCGTTTTGCCTATATCCGGCTGGCAGTCATGATATGATGTCATTAGGTCCGACAATGGGTTCACAGTTCGACCCAAACCCGACCAAAAAATCTCGAAGTCAAACCCGACCCAAACCTATTTTTAAAAACTCAAACCCAAGAACCCATGAAAAACCACTGAAACCACAAAAAAACCACTTCTGTTTAGTGAAGTACATTATCAGTATGACGCATATTTTTTTCAAAACTGCCATCATTCTTTACTAAGCGACCTGAGGGAAAGCAATCTTGGCATGGTGGCTTACTGTGATTTCAAATTTATATAATTAAAAGTGTGTACTAATAACTTCTAAAATGCATAAATTACATGCTTTGAGATAGCTGTGTAAATCAGGCTTGCTGACAGCAAATTTATGAGAGAAAAGTGGTGCCTGCATTTGGTCACAGATAAACAAGGTATAAACAAGCGTTTATGCTTTGGATTTAATATTCTAGATTTAAAAAATATAAATGTCATAGTATGCCCATTGAACATATTTCTCCTGTCGTTTCTTATACTGATTGTAATTTTTTATTCGTAGGGATCTAACCCATTAAAATTCTGCCGGCTTCAATTCCATACGCTGCCTCACACTCATTTTAAAAGTGCAGAAGAAGAAAAAAATTTATTTTGTTTTTGGTCAAATTTTTAATTTTAAAACCTTGTCAATGTATAAAGCTAGAGTAGGCAAAACAGTTCAATCTAGGTGATGAGGTGTGACATGCCTGCCCAGTTCTTATTTGCAGTAATTTTAAATGACTTAGTACGAAAGGTTTTAAAGATTTAGAAAGCATTACAATGTGGAAGGATACATTGTCATAAAGTGAAGCAAAGTCATAAAATCCCGCGTAAAATCCCACACACACGCACAGACACACACACACACACACACACACACATACAGGTACATATATTTACACATAAATATGTATTTACTAAATATTTATACATATTTACCGGAAACATATACATATATATATTTCGTAAGTGAATATCCTTAGTAAATTTGTTTATTCCCTATCTTTAAATGTTTTTTATTCAGCGTGTTATGTAACATTATACACTTTAGTGTATTCGTATATATCAAATATACATATATTTATTAAATGAAAATACATACACACAAAATATATGTACGTTGGATTTTACTGAGTAAGAAATAAAGCGCACACAAGAGCTGCACACTTGGAACGCAGGAAGGACGTTTCTGGGAATAAAGTCACACCACACTGTATCATAGCGGACATTGGGCACAGTTTTCAGTCATGGGGCATTAGGAGCATGAAGCGAGGCGAGGCGGCAGCAACATTTCTTCCAGCGAAGCAAAGCACTAGTTACAGTTCGTGAGCACACTCAGATTCATATCCGTAAGAATAACAACGGTAAGCTCATCCTAAGCACATATCAACAAAGCATAAATGAGACAAGATAGTTGAGAAAACCTTAAAAGTTTTTTCTGAAATCATAAGTCGGAATGAGTTCTCGATTTATGGGAATTTTTCACCACCTGAATATCAGAAGACAGAAATTAGATTGACTTGCAGACGTTTAAAAAACCGTCTAGCATACTGGGCATTTTAGAACGATGATTTGGTGGCTGGCTCCTTGCATTACTGCTTTTGAAAATTAGAAAATACTGACATGGAGACCTGCTGGAATTTCGGACGTTTTTTCTAACAGCATGAGGTACACATTTTTCATATCGTATGGGAAATCATCATACTGCAAATTGTGATCATCGCAAAGGACCCATCCACGTTCAGTTCGAACCAAAGCCTTGTAATGGCCAGAAATCATGGCTGCACCGAAATGGTAAACCAAAGCTGTGGCTTTGAACTTAGCGTTTCCAATCTCAATTTCATCTGGATCGCAACCAGGAATACCACAATTGTCAAACCCCTTTCCGTGTGGCGCGTCACGTGAATTAATAGCTGCTCACGCGGATGACACAGATCGAACGAACACTTTACAGACTCTTCATGGCAAACATGGGAAGAAACAGTTTCGTCAGACCCCCATACCCGTAATTGCTCTTGGAAGGTACGACCTGAGGGTGGGTCAAACACCAAGAAACAAGTCGATTCGATTTGATCGCCTAATTAATTCTGGCTGCATATAGCAGTCACGCATCGACGTCGATGAGTAAATCGAAACAAGTCTTCCAGCATTACCCTTTGCAGAATTTTTCCAACAAATTCTCTGGCGCGTTGTTGACCAGTAAGAGAGGGCACACCTGAGCTTTTCTGAACCGCCGTCGCACTTACGCTTAATGCCCTCACGTGGGTGCCAGCCTTCCTCTGTTCGTACGCGGAATGGAGATCTTGCAAAGCTGGAAGGGCGCCTCCAAACGAATCTTGCTGCAAAAATTCGGTGAAGCGAGGTGAAGCAAACAAGAAATGTATCGAGCTGTTTGCATAACAAGAAGAGCCAGGATTAGTCATTGCTGCCCACTGTGGTTTCATCGTCATCCGCACACATGGAAAAGCAAGTCTCATATCAAAATTAGAAGATTTCTCTCCCACAATTTTTTCGCCAGGCTTCCCCTCGACTCTTGCAACTATGCGCTCTTTATTTCGCCTTTTCATTTTTCGAGCCCCCTTGCTCTGATCATGCATAGCCGGAGACGGGTCTGTGCCAGCACCTGAGAATTCATACCATCTCCTATCCTTTCGAGTGCCTAATCCTACAACTGGAAATTCCACCTGTGGCAAACTCGGAGCAAAGGAAAAACGCAATCGATTGATTTCGTCGATGCACACAGTAATCGAGAATAAGGCTGTTCTCGATAGATCGCTGATAATTGGACAGCGCTGCTGCTCCTCGATTTCTTTCATCCTCATCATCGGTCGAATGATGCGGACTACTGGCATTAAATTCGTCGTGATTTTGGGCTGTTTCTCAATCTCGCTTCAGCAGCTGAATCTCGACCAATTATATCTAATACAGCAGACTCTATCTGGAATAGTACACGTACTGCGATATTTTACTGCACACCTTAGGGAAAATTAACCGATTTAAGTTCAGTCCAACAACTGCCGTCTCAGAAAATGTTATAAAAAACCTTACTTTTGGAAAAACAAGCTTCTGTACCCTCTTTAGCTTCAGTTCGACTTTTATTGTCGCGTTTATCCCGAGCAGCTTTTCGCCAGCCCGGCCGCAGACTATCCTGTATATGCTTATACTCACGGCCGTTCGAAGCATCGAATGCGTAATATTTGGCGCTATTCGCGACGAGATTTTTCCATCCTTCGGTCGTACTTCCCTAGTATTCCGATCCGTTTGCTTGCCAAGCAACACTTCCTTATTTCCAGCGATCATCCTCAAAATGATGAGCTTGCCTTCTTCCGAAAGCTTATTGTTTGACATTTTCAGTTCTTTCAAAAGGGCAAAATGAGAGGCGAAGAATAAATTATACGTAACAGCCAAAACGAGAGATCTGGAACGTACATGCGCACACCAGGTGGACTTTTGACACATTCTGCTAGCTGTAACCCCAGCGCAGTTGGCCGTGGCGAGTAGAGAAGAGCAAGTGATCTCTCTTGTCTATGATCGCATTACTTGCCTGCTTTATCGGAGATCCAGTCTCGATGACTCCAGTCGGTCACATTCTCCTCTGCGCCCGCCAGGCTTGGGTAATTACTCAGTTTGAAACCATACCGGCAGGCGTAGGAGAGTGCGGCCGACGGAAGTCAGCAGGACAAATACTCCGACTGAAGGTGGGCAAGTCTCGCGATTACACCTGACCTGGTAACATCAAACCGAGGGGTTGACGTCCCAGCCAGGGGAGACCATGCCCTTCCGGCGGAGGGTTACAATTTTCATTCGTGATGTGGTCGCTCACCCTCGAATGCGCGTTCCCCGTCAGCCGCGTGGCAAGGTGTGCTTCGCAAACCACAATGTTCATAGATACCTAGCCGATATTCTAAATCACTTTCAAGATCCGTGAACATGACAATCGTGCACTCACCAGGGAAAACCGAACTCTAACACCAAGTTTTCTTGTCTGTTCCCTATTCCTATGACAGTGCACACGTCTCGACACTTGGAGTACAACCTATGACACAGGTGGATTGTGGCTCATCCCCAAGAGCCTATTGCGAGTTGTCATAGGCCAGCAGAACCACATTGACATCACGCAAGTCCAACTTATTGCCCAACTGGCATCTAGTGCAGTGCGATTTCATGATTTCGACAAGACTTCCAGTTTCTTAGACGAGACTAGTAGAAAAGAATCTATCGGCAAAAACCCTTAGATTTCTGCCGCCTTCCATGAATCCCATTTATCACTCATGACTCGTCGTCCATCATTATCGAAGACGATGTTCGAGAACGACATTCTTTTTGGCGACCTATTTATTTCGCTCGGTGCAGAAAAACTAAGACCTGCACTTACATCGCTCACCTTTGTAACCGGACTCTTTCTCTCATAGTCTTCATCAGGTTTTTGCAACTTTTCAATACCAAAATCGTACCTCGTACCTAAATGATTTACATACGAAAATTGGAAAGAAAGAGAAGCAAATAAATCAACGCCAGGAGCACCTCACACCAAAAGGAAGCCAGAATTATCTGAGCGACAACAGGCAAAGGGGGCAGCACCGAAGCCTTAAGAGAATGTTTTTAACACCTTTAAAGAACAAGGGATATTGCCATGCTACGATCACTCGATATTCAAGACCTCCCGCCCATTTAAGGGAGCGAGTGATTGGCATCACCAAGGACAGCCAAGTCGTCTGACCCCAGGCTCGACCGAACTGGCTTTCGTGACAGGAGCAGCAGACTCAAGACCATGCTTACCTCGTCAATGATCAATAACTTCAAGTTATGCAGCGCCCCAGATAGTTTCGCCCGCTCATCTGCATTTAATTCAAACCAAGGACCCGTCGCGCCGTGCTGCACAGGCAGCTTGAACAAGCGATGCAAAGTAATCCCACCAGCATTGAATGCTGCTAACCCAGTAGAAGCTGAAATCGCAACAGTTGGCAAGTCAGCTTCAAGGAAGAACTTCTGAACAAATTTTGTTATGGCGAGAATTAAAAAACATCTTCCCGTTCCTCCAGCACCAGTCACAAACATTCGAAAAGGCCCAGAGGTTTCAGTCGATATGCGGCTTGCATCAGTTTCAAAAACTCTGCGCTGGCCAGCGTTCATTTTTCAAAGTCTTCTTCCCAGGAACTCATACTTGCATCGACTCCCATTGCAGTGGTCAACTCTTCGACTGCATTCTCGATATGAGCCGGCATGCCTATCGCTCCGGGATCAAGAATTTCCTGAGAATCTGGGTCCTCCCCCTTCTTTACGTATTTCCTCTCCTTGCTCGGCAAACTCTGCCACCTGCGCTCGCAACTTCTGATGATACTCTAACATGCTCAGATTAGTCGTAAATTTCTTTTCGAAAATGGAACTGCAATTGCCAGTGACATCCAGCAGCTCCTCAGCCTCGCAACGAAATGGCTTGAACATCAACAGCAAGCTGTAACGATACGCCTCGACCTCCTCTTGTCTCTTAAACTCAGGATGGCTGACTAAAATTGGTTCACTGCGCAACTTTACCCCGCCACTACCTTTTACAAAACGCAAATCTCGCTCCTTGCTGACCTCGTGCGTATTAACCTTTTTATACATCCTCATAAAGTCGTACAGGCATAATTCTTCCAGCATCTTAGGCCTATTTGGATAACGGTCATCGATCTAATTCGGCTCGTATTTTTCTTTTGATGTCGGATTTTCCGCCTGCATTTGTTTCAGTTTCGACCACGATTTCATACACACTGTGCGGGAAGAAGGCGCGCGCGCACTGATGTATACCGTTTCTCTCGACTTGCCGTATAAAGGCTGACCGCGCAGCCTGTCAACAGCTTCGATGATTCCACACTCGCGGTTTCGCAGCTTGGTAAAACCATAAGCATAAAGCTGTTTAGAAACGGATTCGTTCCTCTCAATGCTTTCACAGAGCTCGGTAGCTAGGTAACATACCCACACGTGTAATTTGCCAAGGCTGTTGTTGACTCACCAACAAATGACACATCGGTATTAGCTCGCCATCCCAAAAGAATGATTCCATTGTAATCATTCACCCTACGCTCACTTTCCAAGCGTGGTAAATCATAAAATCGTTTTTCAAATTTCCCTTGTCGACGCTTTCCCAAAACTTGAAGTGGATCTCGAAAATGCAAATCGTCGCGAGCAGGGCGTGGAAAACCGAAGCGACATTAAAAAAAAAACCCGAAGTTTCAGGTACTCCAGAGTCATCCAAATCCCCTCGATTATTCTGTCCACGCCTTTTTGAGAGCTTTATAGTTTTTAGGCAGTAAGAATTGCAGCGATGCATCTGATAGCTTTCCACCAATTTGTGCAAATTTGGCTCCTTTTGAGCATGTGGCAAACGACATGTGACATGCTTATTTATGAAGTTCTTCACAACTTCGTCAGAATCAACTCCAGCACGCGGAGCATTCTTCATTCACAGCAACGTGTGGTAATGAATATGTCCCCTGCACTAGTATTCCACCCGCCAAAAATAGTCCAATACCAAACCCAAGGGAGGAGACTCCTTGCTTGAAATGGCCTCATTGAAAAAAGAAACGAAACGATGATGAAAATGATCTTGCGTCATTACCGGATCAATGGCGGTCAGGGTAGAAGTACGCACAGTGCCGATATTAGGCAAATCCGAATTCATTACCCTGAGCACCTGCGACATATCCTCCCAGTCAAACTCCACTGCACTCAACGTATGAAACCAGGTAGGAGGCCTGAGCTCACGAATCATGCACAAGACTTTCATCTTGACCTGCTTCCAACACTCCGGACTGCCCCGCATGTTTCGGAAAACGGTGATCAAACAATGCTCTCATTGCCTATTTCCATCACTAACCATCTGCACAAACTCATCGATGCTCAAATTGCCAAATCGTTTCGTATTTCGCAAGGTTTGATGCATGCTAGCCGACATAGCTCGCAACTCCCCACGTTCCGAAAACGAGTTCTCCAGGACTAGGCCCTAAAGCCTACTTCGGCGTTTCCCTAGGAACTAAAGACTTCTAGTTTCCCTAGGGAATCCTAGAAAATTCTGTTTTTCTCTAGACCCTCGGAAATAAAAATTCCCTGGGAAACCTTCATAATTTCTAAAGAAATCTAGAGCTTGGATTTTGATTGTTTTGGGAACCATATGTCAAGTTCAAGGATTTCATGGATAAATTATTAGCATATATCTTTTTCACGAAATTGACGAATATTACCAACACTCTAAATCAAAACCAGCAACCAGGTAAATTTTAAATCTCACGATCAGTAAAAATTCCAGTACTCGAAGCTCGATGATGCCGCAATGACGCCGCACTTGTACCACGCGCGAATAGCTTCGTCTTTTTCTTCTGCGTACATTACTTAGCTCCTCGCCTCGCTCTATCTTCGATCAATTTCCTGAGTCTTGACGCTAATAGGCATGGAGAAGAATGTCTGAAAAATATAAAACAATGTTTTAAAAATGTTTGCTGCAAATCCTTTCTCAATAAACCTCCTTTTGAGTAAACATTTCATTAGATAAACATTCATAAACAGGGTTTCACAAAACTTTTGAGCCGAATTCACCGAAATGGAACATGATCTCTTTTGTTGTATATTTCACGTCATTAACAAAATAAAAAAAAGCTTACCCCTTTCGCAACTTTTTTTGGAGTAAGTTTTAATATAGTGTTGACCTTACTTCGTTGACCCGCTCTCCATTCTGCCCACTACTTCATGCAGTCATCGATCAAGCGGCACCTAAGGACGTCACAATATTGTTCATAGAGCCACCTAATAGACTTTTATCTATGTACCCTTACCGTTCGAGTGCACTGACCACCTTGTAGGAGCCGGAGGGAATCACTGACCAAACATCATTTGATCAAACCGAATGCAATTGCACGCGTTGGGAAATGGCAATACTGATTGAGAATGGCCCTCTGAAATTTCTAAAAATTCGAAAATGAACAGAGATTTCAAAATAGCCTATGGGTGATTCTTTCACTTACGTGTGAATGATGAAGTCCTAGTTGGATCACATTCTTCTTGCCCTCTGGCCAAACTGCAACAAATTTGAACTTGACTATAAGAAATTACATATAGATTTCTTATTCCGAGGTCTAGTTAGGACTTACCTTTCAGAACTTCTTTCAAAAATTTAATAGCGTGAAAATTTTGAATGAACAGTTAGTACTGTCGAAGCAAGTACCGACAAAGTTTGAACGCAAGTACAGTATATATCTATCTACTAAAGCGCCACGCGGCATTTTCGGCGCGTGACAAGTTCGTCCAAAAACGCGCACAGCACGCGATCTTTGTGTCATTAGTGGTGCGCTGTCTGCTAGAAGGCGGAAACAAGTATTGCTGTTTAAACATGATTGTATTTAAAATTTAAATCCCGTCATCGGACTAACCGTCGTGCGCTACAGGTTATTATGATTTGCGGAAAAAACAGTAAATATATTCCCATACTCACATAATAAGTCTCTGACAACAAGTTGTGTGTGACTTTCGCTACCACAACCTCGACTACACCACACGTGAGCCCTACGGAAATCCAAGATTTGGTGTGCCCTGGATGTATCCAGAACAGGAAAGGCTCTAGGGAAATACAGGCGCGTCTAAGATTTAGAGCTTGAAACCAACTGTTTTTTTTCTGGGGTCTGTGTGTCCTAGAGATAAGACCCTACGAAAACTCTGAATTTTAAAGGATTCCCTAGGGACAGCCCTATAGAATTCCTAAAACACCTAGGGTCTGTTTTAGAGAAGCCTAGATTCTCGGAACATGGGTCGTAGTCCCAGAGCACATGAAATATGTATTGATGGTCACGGCTGAACCTAGGATCTTTATTCATGAGGCGATTTTTCGCAAATGCGCTTGGTTTACTCTCTGCGGCTCGAAAGCTGCCTGTCCGAACTGGCCTGTTGGATAGAGTCCAGGGAAGCAAGCCAAATCGAGTTACGGGTGACGATTGTCAACCTTGCCCTCTTCAATGCGCATCATTTGAAACAGTTTCAGATTCGATTCCTGCGGCATATCACGATTTAATGGACGGATGGTGTACGAGTCCAAAATCCTGGAGCGTTCATCCGTGTCGAGCTCTCGTAGCATTGGCTTTCCAACAGCTTTAGGAAAGGCATCCCTTTCCGCCAGTTGCTGACAAGCTTCCTGCACATCAGCAGCATCGACAGCAGCATCCTTCGCTTCCTCGTCCATATTGCTGCAAAAGCTTATTAGCTCTTCGATTCTCAGAATCCATCCGTGCAAATTTATGTCTTTGTACAAAGGATTCTCCGCTTTTTGACTTTGTCGAGCCGAATCACTGACTGCCAGATCTCCCTGTTTCTGGTTGGCACACTGTTCAATAAAATGTGCAAGCCAGGGGCTTTGTCTGAAGCTTCAGACAATTGCTTGATAGTCTCAATTAGTCTCTTCCTTCTATGTCGTTTTGAGGCAGCAGCAACAACTTCGGGATTCGCCAGAGCATACTTTTTGCTCGCTTTTGCACCGATTTCTCGGTGCCGCTGATTTACCGTTTTTCGCGCCGCTTTTTCTACATCGGGCTTAGCACTGTTATACCTTTTTCGGGCCTGCTTTCCAACTTGGGCATTCGATCCATTGTATTTTTTCCGCGCTTTCCTTTCCACCTCGGGATTCAAATCACTGTACTTTTCCTGCGCCTTTTTTCCTACTTTAGAATTCAATCGATTGTATTTTTACCGCGCTTTCCTTCCTACCTCAGGATTCAAATCACTGTACTTCTCCCGCGCCTTTTCCCCAACTTCAGGATTCAATCGATTGTATTTTTCCCAGGCTTTTATCCCTACTTGGGAATTTGATCTGTCGTAATTCTGACGTGATTGTGCTCTGCTGGCGCTCTCGGAATAAAATTACGTGATCTTTGGCCTGTTTCTGAGTTTTCATACCTTTGACGTGCCTTTTTAAAAGCTGATGCGTTTGCTTTAGCAAATCGCCTCTTTGACTCCCGTTGTTTAGAAACATCACGATCACAAGAGGCTTTGCGCCTTTCATCGTAAGCTTTCCTAGCCGACTTTTTTCGCCTTTGCTTAGAAAGCATCTTTTTAACACAAAAAAGGCCCAAAACCTGTTCCTCCCACACCTCTGATCAGCAAAGCATTACAAAGACCAAGAGCAACTCTCAGTCTCAAAAAAGTATTTCAACAAGTACTGACCAGCTTTAAAGTAAATCCAATTTCAGTCGCTCCAGTCAATATCGAGAACCAATTCGTTATGCACGCCAATACCAAAAAGAACAACGCTTCGTAATAAGCGAGTGTGAGTGACCACGCGCACCCGTAACTTCACTACACACACTCAAATATAACCCGCCCACTAAACTCGTAGGCGCCTAAATCGCCACGCACCTGTGGTAAGGACCCCACTAAAAAAGGTCCATGAAATGGACCAACCCCTAGGTGCTTAGGAATAGAGAACACAAACCTGCCACCAAAAAACCGTGCGAAAAATTTCCCCTCTCCACGCGCTTCTCTATTCCTAAGCCCTGATATACGCTTGCGTTAGGTATAGCGTGGAGAATACATTGCAAGCCGAGTCATAATGCATAGAAGCATTTGCTGCATTGCTTGCATGGTTGGAGGCATGAGATTTTGCTGTTATGGGTTCGGTGCAGTGATTCGTTTAGTCTTTCAAGTAAACTATGCATTTTGTAAATGGACAGTGCGTTATGTCACTATAACTGTAGGCATGTTACGATTGCAAGCTGTAGGTCAATTAATAGAATGCCAAGTGTGCGGATATAATGGCTGTGTCGGTTACTCATTGTGTCAAAGAGCAAGCTTCCTGTGCAATGTTTATTTCACGTTATACATAGAACGTGAGTGTAGTGACCGCATGCCACGAAGCTTCAGCGTTCCTGCAGCAACGCACAACGGTATCATTTGTCAGGGCTTAGGAATAGAGAAGCGCGTGGAGAGGGGAAATTTTTCGCACGGTTTTTTGGTGGCAGGTTCGTGCTCTCTATTCCTAAGCACCTAGGGGTTGGTCCATTTCATGGACCTTTTTTAGTGGGGGTCTCGCTTACTGGCAGGTTGCCAGTAAAAGTATATGGCATGATTGGCGTTGTGGATGATTTGTCGACCGAATTAACGACACTAGATAAGTGAACAAATATATTTCACTGCTAAGAATCACGACGACATCAAATCTCGGCTTCTGGTCGAAAATATGTCTGAGTTGTGCCGATCAGATGATGGGAGTGCATGCGATTTCAGGGAAGGAAACTATAGAATTCGAAAAGTTCATATAAGTCGTCATGTACGATTTGGCAGATACCGATGGAGATGACGACTGGCAGAGTGGCGAGGAAGACTTCCAGGATTGCCCCATACCACAAAACTGCCATGAATTACTCCCCACATTTTTCCACACACTGACATATAAAATATCTATGTCATTACCAAATACTGTAGTTCCAGAAAACACTGGTGATAAGACACCCTCGCTGCCACCCGCCGCCACCCCATCAGCACGTGACCATGCATACCCCATTGCTATACCCAGATGCCCACCGACCGTGCTAGAATTCCCCCCCTGTACTTTCCACAGCGCACACACGCAAAACATACGCCCCCCCTCCCCTCGCCTATGGCGCTAATCTCTATTCCCTAAGCTAACCCGCGCTTACGATGAATTGCACAACGTCACCGCAACCCGCCCGCCTATAAACAAACATGCGACCCTAACGAAATCACAGCACACCAAATAGCCAAATCGCTATTTCGCGTACCACCATCGACAAAATTTTCTTTTCCTCCTGATTTAAAAAAATTACCCTTATTTTCTACTGTACAGCGAAAACTTCTCTACAAACTTCATATCTAAACCAACTATGTCAGCACCACAGCACTGCAGTACCCAACCTATTCCTACATTTCACACCCATCGACAAACCTGCATACTTTCCTTTACCTCAATAATTTGTTCCACAACCAACTTGTTGCCTACCTATGCCCACGAACACGACTATTGCCCCCTATTACGCAATACACATGACTCATACTTCTACTAAAACTCGTACTAATTGCTCCGCCTCAAAAAAACCCTAACCAGAACGCCCCCATTTTCTTTTCCGCTTGAAACAGTAACACAACCACCTACATTTTCCACAACAAAACTCAAAACTTTCGGCATATCCTGACCCATACTGCAACTATTTTCTCCAATAAAAAATTTCCTTCATTCCGAAGAATTGCCCAAACCATCACACACACACACTTCTCCAAACATTTCTAAAAACTTACCCCTATATGCGAAAATTGTGAAATAACTAACCAACCAAACGTTATAGCTTAGTAACCAGATCTTGCCACAAACAATCACGGCGACATCAAACCGCGAGCATCCTTCCAAACGTTCACCCGACGTAAAATGAATTGCACAACGCACCGCAACGCGGCTGCCTTTAACAAACACGCACGGCTACCTACATCGCGTCTCGCCACGAACCCCCTTCCTCTCACTTTTTTACCTCATCCCACCTAGAAAACCCCGAAATTACTTTTATCTTGTCCAGCGCAAAATTCTCCACGCACTTCATCCATAAAATACCTATGTCATCACTAAAAATTTCGAGAAAACACTGATCATAACATCACCTCGCTGCCACCCGCCGCCACGCCTTCAACACGTGACCATGCATACCCCCGTGCTATACCACATGCGCGCGGGCAGTGCGAAAAAGTCTGATCTGTGCTCTCCACAGGCCACGCACACAAAACATACGCACCCCACCCCTCGTCCATACTTTTTCTACTCTATTCCTAAGGTAAGCTCTATCGCGCTTACGAAACAGAGAAAGTGAGGTAGGCTGCTCTGCTCGGCCAGTGTGTACTATACTTGACACACAAAGTAGCAATCGTATACTGTAAGTAGGTACCTAAGTACAGGAGGTTAGCCTTTCTCATTCCTCCTTAACCCTTAGTTGGTCCGTGTGGAAACAGGTTACCCGCGTGCGTCTTTTCCTTGTGAAAACCAGTTTTATGTTCATCTTCAGCGCCTAAGAACTGGTCTTTGTTCTAACCGCCGTAATTGGGTCTGTGGACCCAAAAAATAGACCAACTAAGGGATGGTTATATATACGGATTAGTCACACTGGATTCGGCCGTTTCCAATATTGACAAAAAATTCATCGATGGTGATAGGCTATGAGAAGGTGATGGGATGCCTTGTTAGGGAGGAAGCTAGCACTGAAGAAATCACTAATGGTTTGAGAGATCGCTTAGTTCATTATACGATCATCATCTGTCACATACCGCATGATCAGGCAGCGACCAGGATATAGGTAAACGATTTCGGGATTGAGGGATCGGTCATCGATCATATGGCTGGTCGTCGATTTTGTTATCGGTCATCGATCAGGTGATTGGTCTCGGATTAGGAATCGGCCATCGATCTTGTGATTAGTTGGCGATCGAATGATCGTTTTATCGATCAATTGATCGGTCATTGATCGGGAGATTGGGTGATCGGTCATCGATCGGGAGATTAGGTGATTCACCATCGATCGGGATATTGGGTGATTCGTCATCGATAGGGCGATTTGATAACCAGTCACCGATTAAGTGATCGGTCATCGATCAGGCGATCGGTCATCGATCAGGCGATCGGTCATCGATCAGGTTATCGACCACGGACTAGAAGATCGGCCATCGATCGGGATATTGGGTGATTCGTCATCGATAGGGCGATTTGATGATCGGTCACCGATTAGGTGATCGGTCATCGATCAGGCGATCGGACATCGATCAGGTTATCGACCACGGATTAGAGGATCGGCCATCGATCGGGATATTGGGTGATTCGTCATCGAAAGGGAGATTTGATAATCGGTCACCGATTAGGTGATCGGTCATCGATCAGGCGATCGGTCATCGATCAGGTTATCGGTCATCGATTAGGTGATCGGTCATCGATCAGGTGATCGGTCATCGATCAGGTGATCAGTCATCGATCAGGTGATCGGTCATCGATCAAGGGACTGACCACGGATTAGAAGATTGGTCATCGATCGGGTGATTGGTTAGCGATCCTCTAATCATTTCATCGATCTGGTAGTCATTTAGTGGTCGAATGATCAGTCATCGATACGGTGATCGATTATCGGTCGAATGATCAGTCATCAGTTGAGAGATCGCTTAGTAGTGGTCGAACGGTCACTCATCGATAGGTAATCAATCATCGACAGTGTGATTTGGTGATCGGCCATCGTTAGGGTGATTGGTCATTGATCGGGTGGTCAGTTGGCGATCGAATGGTCAATCGTCCATCAGGTGATATGCCCGCGGCCTTACGATCGATTCATGATCGAGTGATCAGTTGTTAACATGCGTTCTCACGCTATTTCATATCACTCATCTGTCTTGAGAGTGCTGATCGTTGTTTGCTGTATTTTGAATTTGCCGCCATTTCAAAATGTTATCTCACTTTCGGGTCAGCGTAATCTACGCTCACTTCGCTGTCAGCAGCTACTCCACGTTCAGTCTCGCTATTCCTCTATCGTCCGTAAGCTAACAATGTTCTAGGGTTACTCACGAGCAGCTAACATTATTATAATATTTCGGTCTTTTATGCCCAAACAGACCAGACCGCCTTCAGAAATCGAAAACATCATACTGTTGTAATAAGAGGCTTTCCTCAGTCGCAAATTGTTCCCGCACTATCCTGACTCGATTGAGCTATAGAAAGTTGCCTTAGGCCTCTCCAGACGGTTTTTATAGGGTCTAAAAGTACAAAAAAATGATAATTCCACCCGAGTGGACCCTCTTCAGAGGAGGGTTCTCAGAATCTGAGGACCCTGCAGCAATTTGTGTCAATAACTGGTCAAAATCAATGCCAAAAGGCACCAGCAGTGATGTTACCCTGTCGATTGAACATATAGCTGGATCTTCTACTCTCACACAGCTCCCGATCGGCGTTGTGATCTATCGGGTCCATACATACATACATACATACATACATACATACATACATACATACATACATACATACATACATACATACATACATACCATACATACATACATACATACCATACATACATGCATACATACATACATACATACATACATACATAAATACATACATACATACATTGAACCCTGACTCGATCGAGCTATAAAAATTTACCCTAGGCCTCTCCGAACGGTTTCTAAGAGGTCCAAAGGTGCAAAAAATGATAATTTTGCTTGAGTGGACATCCTTCTGAGGACCCTACAACAATTTGAGGCAATACGTGGCCAAAATCAATGCCAAAAGGCACCAGCAGTGATGTAACCCTGTCGTTTAAACATATAGCTGGATCCCCCGCTCTTACACAGCTCCCGATCGGCGTTGTGATCTATCGGGTCCATACATACATAACGTTACATACATACATATATGTATGACGCAGCACGTTTCTGCTTATAAAAGGGTAACCAGATAAGATTTCAAAAAGATTTTTGGTACACGCCTCTCCCAACTCCCTCTTGTCCCCAAGTCCCTTTTGTCCATACCAAACTTCATTGGTTTTGGCTGCATGGTTCGCGAGTTATAGCGAAAACAAGAAGCCTGGTCGGGTTTTTCGCCCTCGCACCCCTAGGATGAGTGGGGCCCGAACGGAAAAAGATCTTGCAAATTCCTTCCGTGGCACTTGATCTAGTGTAAAGTTACACTAAGAAACAAAATTTCATCGCTTCATGACATTAGGCTGTTGAGATATCGTTGTTGGTGTGGCACATGTACTACATGGGGGACGCTACCGCGCCCCCATGGATCCTTCGTGTTCATGCGCGCAGACCACTTGGCTTCTCGAAGTGAGTGCTGGAACACATGGTCAATTTCTGGTGAACCAGGGGCCACGGGGAAGAGTTATAAGCATCAAAATTCATCTCTGTCTTCTGTTTTCATGCAAATTTTCGTCTCGAATTGCGGGAGACAGCTGGGAATGTCCCGTCGTAAGCACAAGAGTTCGGAAACAGTGATTATCCCTCGAGCAATAGAAACGGTGCCAGTACGTGGAAAAGTACATGCAAAAGATATGCAGGAAGCCATCCAATTCACTCACCTTGTCGATGTTATCTTCTTCTTGATTACGTAAATCCACAAGTTAATCTCGGTCGCTAATCATGACCTAAAAGAAGCCTATGTATTGCGCGAGTTGTTGTGAATGTCTCTCGGCAAATTGCCTAAAGCTATGTAAGCCTGCAGTGATTTATATTAGCCTATTCTAATAAAGCAAAAAACTAAAGTAGCCTGTGCAATTAAAGTTACGGAGAAGTTCGCGACAAAGACAGCGGAATGTATAGTGGCAATAGGCGGAATTGCGCAGTAATATACGGTCAGCCGAGAAAACGTAATGGCCAATAACAAAAGAAGGAAATGCACATACATATGTACAGTTTGTTGAAGCTAGGACTGTGGTCACGCAGGATTGCCACATCCAGCGCAATTATTCAGGAATACCCGAGGTGCAGGGTGCGATGAGCAGGACGGGGTTTGTCAAAGGAGGCGCTAAGTATGCGATGCAAGTGTGATTGGGCACAGCCAGTGCACAAGGCCGTGAGAAAAGCTTCCGCATAGTGCTGGTCTCAACTAGACTAGTTTTCGCTTTAAAGGGCCACTGAAGTCAAATTTTTTATGCTTCAAGGGCTAACCATACCCCCTGACAAATCATTTAGGCGCCCTAACTCTTGCACCCGGTCCCTCCCTCAGGCTCTGGAACATGAAAATGCTGTGAAATTCGAATTCGCGCCAAATGGCCTCTCCACCCTCAGGTTCGTGTCGGAATGGACATGTGTGCGCGTAAGTGCCACCATGGCTATAGTGCCACACGGCTGCTCGGAAAGAAAAATGGAGTGAAAACTGATGCGCTTCTTCTCAGGATTGTATGTGTTATGTAAAAGAAAAATTGAAATTTTATTCAAATATAGTTGAAAAAGCTTGGCGAATTTCTAGGATGGTTAACTTGGCTGCCAGCAAAAATTCTTGCAATATTTGCGGCATATCAAGAAAGGCTATTCATTTTAGTCTTCCTTTGTTTTCTGTTCCGTCGGATTGGTCAAAACGTACTCGTTGGCTCGTTGGCTATCTGGGCAACCAAAAATTGCCGCAATATTGCCAGCTCGATGGGGCCTGCAAATTATGAACGGGTTTTGCAAGAATTAGTCCGATCTATCCTGTACCATATGATCAATATTCACGAGTGGGAGTGTGATGTAGTTAGGCTGGGATGTTCCTAGCCCTCAGTCCTAATCACACCACACTCAATTATGCTTACCCAATGTGCGCAACTGATACGGGTGATACCGCCCTTGACGACTGACCTTGGCAATGCGAGCCATCGAATTCCAATCGAATATGAAGAACACACCAATCCGAATACCGATTTACTTGTTCCGAGAGAAATAGACACAGTGACTGACATGCTCAGGGCTCGTCCTTATATACCTTTCCTAATACACAGGCCTATAGCAAGACTAGTTGATAATCGGTGCAAAATAAGAAAACTGGAATGCAGTCTAAAAGTCAATATGCAAAACAGGATAATGCACGTGCCTATGCCTAATCAGTCGTCATGCAAATCTACAGAATAAAATTCGGTCAAGGTGCAGAAAAACCTGATGGCAGAATCAATAAGATGAAACGTATCTATTCCTAATGAGCTTGCTTGCCTTGGTCCTGACATAAGGAGAGATTCTCACTCTCATTATGCGGCAAATCCAAATAGCCATATCACACACGCCGGGGATTAAGACGGAAGCGTCCTCGCTCGTCATTTCTTCTTCCCAGTCCATGGTTCCGGTTGATATCGTTCTGTCTTGGTTGGGTTTGATCGAAGACCATTCCCTCGACTCCGCGTTGGTGCTTGGGTTGGCGCTGCTGATTGACTGGACCTGGAAATCGCTGATGTTGACGCTATAGGAGTGGGTGTCGCGGTCATTGTCGGGGGAGGTTGTTGAGGTGGCTTGCTTGACGCAACCACGATTGGTGGTGATACGGGTTCCGCTTGCTTGCTGGGTGACGACGGCGGTGTCTGGAATTCCGGGTTTTGCAAGAATTAGTCCGATCTATCCTGTACCATATGATCAATATTCACGAGTGGGAGGCCGACGAATCTTTCCAGTATGTTCGTAGCTGCCACCACGCCGAAATAACGCCTGAAAAAAAAACGCAGACGGGCTGGATCCGAGAAAGGTCTGTGGCTCATAAGAAGTTGGCTGCTTTGGTTCACGATCAGCTGTTACCATTGTTAGATCAGTGCACGATGGGACTATTCACCAGTGAACTAGAAAGTTATCATAATGTCAGACTGAAATATGCGCCAAAACGATTTTTTTCACAAGCGACCAGCTTACAATGCTCGTTCTGCCTTGGCTGTGATCGATCACAATGCGAGTTGCGGACGGCCACTAATACTGGACAAGAATAACCAGCCGATGTGGCGTTGGAAGTGGTCACGAGTGTCGAAAGGCTGGCGAAAGAAGTTTATCCGGGAGAAGAAGGACTGTCCGTGGCGAAAAGACGTCGTTGCATCATGCGTGGATTATGTGTTGGACTTGCCTGGAAAGGGTCGTGCTGTGTTCGAATCAGATGATGTTATCAGAGGTGTGATGGCGAGAGCTTTAGAAAGGCCTCCTAAACCTGTTGACTAAGATTTGGTTTACTTCATTTATCTTCGGGGGATAGATCCAGGAAGAGGTGGTTATTAGTACGTAAAATTTTCATGCCCTTTATCTGCATGCATACGCATCTAAGTGAAAAAGTGTTTATTTTTGCTTGCTGTAAGAAACTAGCGAGGATTCAATCGTTCTTGCGTCATATTAGGTCCATTACCTAAAATCCTCTAAGACACAAATAACAGCATTTGACAGCGGAAAAACTATGGAAGAAGTTCAAACCAATTTCCAGTATCTGTGGCGTCGTGGAATCCAACGTAAGTTCCGTCAGGATCGGGAAACGCCTATAAGTTAGATAAGCTACGTTATATAGTAGGTATGTGACACCGAAGCAACATATTTCTTTTTCAACCAAACTTCCTCACCTGCCTTATCTTTGAAACTGCGCACGATGGAATTTACAGTCGATTCTTAAATCCGATTCGACCAAAACACCAAAAGATAAATTGGCGATAGGCAGCGTGACGCAGCAAGCGATTAGAGGGTTGATCAATTTCTTGTCCATGATAAAGGGCGATTTGTAGTGCTTCCACTCGGACAACCTGTGAAAAAATGCTACGAGTGAGTGGATTCAAAATAAATTCAGGAAAAATGAGACAGCCGTCTAACATTGACACCTACTTACCTCGTGCTCCAAGCACAATAGCTTGAAAGCTCTAGCCTCGGTTACGCAGCCGCTTTCGACGTGCTCAAGCAACTTCCATGCGTTTTCAGATTGGTAGTCTGCAGACTCGAGACAGCAATAGCATTCCCCCACGGTTTTTTGAAGCTGACAACGACCACTGCACTTGCACCAGGACGGAACCCCATCGACAACACTTTCGGCCTTGTTGCGAATTGGGTCCACCCTCAGACCAAGAGTCTTGTTAAAACTGAAGTCAAAAGGAAGCACTGCAACTAATTTTCACATTGCGTTATGTACTGTACCTACCAGCTATCGCCGATATCTTCTCCAGTTGGTAAAATTCTTCCAACGCTATTCAAAACTCGGAGAACCATTTCTTGCAAGAGTTCGTCAGTTGGATATTCTAAGCTCACAGAAATCAGGTCATCATCAGATTCCATGTTTATTCTTCTTCGCCACTATTTCTTACATGCGACTCAAAATAAATGCTTTCCGTTCATCAAAAACGTGGATTTCCTTCCATGTTTTCCGAGCAGCCATGGTGGCACTTACGCGCACACATGTCCATTCCAGCACGAATCTGAGGGTGGAGAGGCCATTTGGCGCGAATTCGAATTTCACAGCATTCTCATGTTCCAGAGCGCGAGGGAGGGGCCGGGTGCAAGAGTTAGGGCGGCTAAATGATTTGTCAGGGGGTATGGTTAACCCTTGAAGCATAAAAAATTTGACTTCAGTGGCCCTTTAAGTTAAACCTAAAAAACTTACAATAAGAAAACGAAATTCGGAACGAACGACTAGTCGTGCATAGAGCTACTAGCTGATCTCAGCATCCATGAAGAACACTGCGATTCTAGCGAGTGGTAGAACACAACTCGGCTAATTTCCTCGAAATATCGGCGAAATAGACTCGTTTTCCAAACTTATGGCAGGTAACTGGAGATTAGGGTCGGACAATAATAATCGGGTCTTGACTCAATTTACGATACCGATTGGTCAAACAAAATCCGTGAAGCTGGTGAGAGCAATTTCAGTTAGTCAGGCCACGCGTGCGATAACACGCAGCCTTAGTCAGCGTGTGAGGCAATGTGCAGTGAGAGCAAGGGGGATGATCTTCCTTCAGGCAAGAAGGGGCTGCACTTTACACTCGACCAAGTTTGAGTGAGCTGCTAGTTTTTCTCTTCTCGTGGCCCTGATAGCTCAGTGGTACGACATCAGGATCGCAAGCGGAAGTTTGCGGGATCGAATCCTGGTGGGCGTGGCACATTTGCACTGAGCAGCGTCACTAAAGCTGAGCCCTCCGGGGTGGCTGGTTTAGGGTTCCAGCCTCAAAGCGATCCCTAAAGCTTCGTGGGTAATCTTACCACGTGTAAGTCTTTTGTTAGTTTTTGACCATTATGGATCAAAAATATTAGGAGACCGTGGGCATACTACTAGTTGGCCCAAACTACTTTTTGACGCGCCATGAATGAATTTTTTTTTCTTATTTTCCTGCTGATAATGTCTAATCAATTAAAATTCGGTCTCGCAAAGATCAATAGCGTCTTGGAAAAATTCAACGATCTCCGAGAAGAAATGGAATCCGCAAAGTCCGATTTTTTCGGCCCTGTGATCCGTCTATTGGACAATGATATTTCGATTCCAGGCTATGACGTACATCGATCTGATTGAAAAAAGGGCGGTGGTGGCGCTGCTTTGTATTGTAAGCAATCACTGCCTTGTATTCGCTTCAAGAATCATACTGAATTTTGAATTGTCCACAATACTCTAGAAACGCTTGCGGTTCAAATTGGCAACGATCGTCATTATGTTATTGTCATCGTTGTTTACATTCCAAAAACGTCCGCTACCGCCATTGACTCTCTCAACGATTACATCAGCCGAGCCTCTAGCCGTAATTTTCATCGATTATTGGTGATTGGCGATTTGAATGTTGATTTACTGACCGAATCTATCGCTCGACGCCGCTTATGTCAACTGTTGTCTGCTATTGGCGGGACGACATTTCGTGATGACACAGATTGACTTTGAATTTTCTACTGCTGGAACGTAATGACCTTGTAACACTGTGCCGATGACCAGCTGACTCACTGATTGATTATGGTGCAATCTGGCTCACAAAAATTTCCTGCTGTTATGATTTACTCTGTTTCACAGAAAATAGCATTGCTAAACTGGCTAAATACACATTCCTCAATTTTAATCACAAACAACACATGATGTAAAAATACGTTTAGGAATATGCAAATTCCGACTTTTAACAGGAAAACCAAACTGCTGCTGACGTCACTGACGATGAGTTACCGTTTTCATTCTGGAAGGTGACACAAGAAAATACTTCGACTGACATTGCATGAGAAGCGGAGATACAATGTCTTACCTGTAAGGGACTAAAACTTCGCGGAACCCGCTTGTGTCCATGCGGTCGAGTGGCCTGTCAAACTCTAGATAGATCCTAAAAAAAGCACGATTTGATGACGATGAGTGTCAGAGCGGAAAATCATTCTGCACGAGAAGTCACGGGTTTGAATGAAGCCCGTCTTTCAGAGTGTTCAGACGCATATTATAGACTGCTACAGATCCCAGTTTAACTTTATGCCCAATGAAACCATCAGTATTTCACGAAAAAGAATTCCCTTACTTTTTAATCTGTCGTAATGATAAAAATGACGGCAGCAAGTGGCAGCGAGACATTCAGGAAAGTTTTCTGGGCGAACTCTTAGAAAATAAAATAAAAATAAGTCATAGAGATATCACTTTCAATCGCCTTGTCAAAGCGCACGCCGGCCAGAAAATTAGGCCTTAATAAAGGTGAAAATAAAATACTTGGCAAACGCTGACTAAATTTTCTATTCGATATTCGAATTCTACGATAAAAACTGTGCAAGAAATTCTCATCTTAAAAGTAGTTCAGAGGAGAATACCAACGGGTCGAGTTGCAATAAAAACGAAACTTATTGCCATTTCGCCCGCAAACGGGCCGACCGCGCGCGGGTGAAATTGGTGACGTTTATACTTTTTTCGGCTACCGACGGGCTGGTTTGTAGCGTTTATACTGCCAGAGGGCGCGGGTCGACGGGTCAAGCCCGGCCTACGGTAAGCTCGAAACTTAATTTTACCCGTGTGCGGCCCCCGCCCGGCCCTCACCCGCAATGAAGTATAAATTCGCCTTGAACCAACCTTCTCCGACCACATCGAAAACATCGACTGCCATCCTGCCACGTTGCAAAACTGGTTCTGGGAAAGGATTCAGGACGACTCAGGGATTTAATCTGAGGAGTTGCGCTCGTTCTAGAAGTTGTCTTACGCGAATACACACAAGGTATATGGTCGTCCCAAATGAGTTGACTTGTCCTGGCTTTTATGCAACGGGGCCCGGTTATAATAATGGCTAATAAATTGCGCGAGACTCCGACTCCGTTTCCAGTAAATTATTATTCCAGATAAAATCCGTACTGGTGAAAAATCTCCTGAAAGTACAAAACATGGGCATGCATAGCATCCTAGTTTCAGTGAACACTGAATTGGTATCGATTTCTTGCTATAATATTTAATATTTTCGGATATCTGTTTCAGAGTGCGATTACAATCATAAGAGCAGGAAAAATTATTGCGCACTGTTAATACTCTTTCTATTTTCTTTCACACGCTTTTTGGAAATTCAGTTTTCCCCCCGGTTAGTGATGAAACATTTTAAAAATTTTTTAAACTCTCGCGCTTCCCATGTATTTTGGTTGAGACTTTGCCAGCCTGTGCGTTGAATATAGGCGTTTCTGAATATGCGCGTTAAGCAGTAAGCGGTAAGAGCATGGGACACGATATCCTTCCCTTTTACACTCAGCCAAGTTCAAGTGAGCTGCTCTTTCTGTTATTCCATGGCCCTGATAGCTCAGTGGCATTCGGGGATTTAGGGAGCGTTAAGTGCCCCGCCACGCTAAAGGTGAAATTAAAAAAAAAAATTTTCTCGCAGAAACAATTTTGCACGATCCTATGAATAAATTTGCGGGAAATAACCTGCTTCATGTCAAGAAATCACTTTCTTGCCTCGCCTTGCCAAAAACTGCAGCCACCTTCCTGCGAAAAAGCTGAAGGCTTTTGAGTGGATTCTGACCTCTCAAAATTCGCGCTTAATCTGTCTGATCGTGCCGAAGCAATGAGTGTCATCTACGTACAGTATGCCAGCATACAGTACTAACGATATACTAGAAAAAACCTTCAATGTTGTCAACTAGGTCCCCACTCTGATCACTTCTCTGACTTGGAAGGGAACCATTGGCCACAATGCCACCCGCTGTGCTCGCCACTGGGTTTATATAAGCCCCGCCAGAGGCAAAAAATTTCAATCTTGCACTGCGAAAACACAAAACTGTATGAGTGTGTAACGTAGTTGGTTCGGGGTTGGGTTATGTCCTAACAACGCTGCACTCAATGCTGCTTACCCAGATTTCGATACTGCTGGTATCGCTGATTTACTCGCTTGGCCCGGCCGATTCTTGCAATCGAATTGCACGTCTTTATTTAATACACAGTACGTTTTGACCAAATGGCGAAAGAATACGTTCTTTGATCGCAGCCAGCAGGAGGCAGTCCTTTTATACCTGCTGGCAGCGACCGGTTCTGTCCAAAACAAATTACATTTCCAAACATAATCACGACCTAGGTCACCAGATTTGCACCGCAATACATATGGTCTAAGCTAGGTGCAACAGGGTGAAACAGGGAACCAATATAAGTTAGTTGCACAACAATTAACAGGCCTAGGTGAGATCTAGTTCCATTATCATCATCATCACCTGGTGACCTTGGTTCGAAAGTCAATAGAACGTGAACTGGAATTGGCGCGGGAATTCAAACTGACTATATTGCAAGTGGACATGCAACCAAACGCATGGCCAGGATTGCACGAAGTTCGTGAAGGTACCTTTACCTTATTTTTCACGGTCATAAGAGGGCCCGTACCCCCATGCCCCCCTGTGTACGCGCCTGCAGTGGTACGAGATCGGGGCCGCGAGCGGAAGTTTCCGGGATCGAATCCTGGTGGGCATGGTTCATTTGCACTGAGCAGCGTCACTGAAGCTGAACCCTCCAGGGTGGCTGGTTTAGGGTTCTAGCCTAATAGCAATCCCTTCCAGCTACGACAGGGCAAGCTGGTTAAATCTACTTGTAAAGCTTTGTGGGTTATCTTACGACGTGTAAATCTTTCGTTTATTTTCGATCACTATGACTTGAAAATATAAAAAACCGCATGGTCCAATCATTCGTGGAAAATTGAAGGGTTTATTCACTGGAGAATCCTACTGCAGGAAATAACTAAATCCTGTTGACTGTGCTCCCTTCACATTCGGTCATAAATGCTGTCGCTACAGCAAAATTAAGATCGTTTTAAAACCGCTGATCGCTGTCGCCGCTAGTTTGATATGTACAGAATCAAGGAGACGAAGTACCTGAGGCTGGCCCCAGACTGATAGCACCATCACAATCAATCATGAAAAACTAAGGGATTCAGGTTTACCTTGGTTCAATCAGCACTCGCGACGGAAGTGTTGCAAGTGACGTTCGAGCAAGTAAACAAGCAACTTGGATGAAGTGGCGCCAGGTGACAGGTGTGACTGGTGGATGCCGGAGAAGTTCAAGAAAAATATCTACAAAAGGTTGGTGCCCCCCCCCCCCGTATCCTCGTATGGGTCTATTGCTTGCCTTCTTCATCCACCCATGAGCAGGCCCTCAACGCTATGTAGGCTCGACTGGAAATCGATACCCAGTATGGATTCAGCAGCTAGGAGTGTCCAGTTGCATTCAGTATTCCAGTGCATCTATGCTGTTCCAGTTGGATTCCAGCAGCTCACACTAGCAGTCCTCTTAGAATTCAAGTGGATTAACCAAAGTACAATAGGGTAATACCTTGTGAATTACAGCAGGATTTTAACTTGACTCCATCTGTATTTACGAGAGTCTGTTGTCTTCCCGTTCAGAGCGTTTGTTTTTAATCCTAAAACGAATAAGCTGATAACATTGAGATTGATAACATCAAGATTGATTACATTAAGATTAGGCAGTTGGTAATACAATCCAAAAAAACATCGTATACCCTCTTGTTATACAATCACAATAATAGCCAATTTTCTGAAGGTGGAACTTCCAGCATATTCGTGGTCATTGATCGATTGCATTTTTCACTAACAAATACATTTTACCACAAACTTTATGCTAGGATCGCAAAGCTACCTACGACATGCGTAGGTAGCTTTGTGATCCTGGCTTTTATCGTTTAGTTAGGGCAAGTTGTACCGAGGCGTTCTTGGCCAGTATGCATGTATGATTGAAAGAAACGTAGGTATAGGGATGTACTCTCAGACCCATGCTTTTATCGTAAATCCATGATAATAAGGAGCCAAACGTTCGTCCATCCGTCCGTCCGTCTATCCATGACTTCTTTTTAACACAGGAAAAACAGTTTTCGTCGATTTTTGCAAGTTTTTCAGTCATGGCCACCCTCGAACACAACACGAAAGTTATGTGGAATTTCAGGCTCTCAAACAATGCATTAATTTTTTCCTCGATTTTTTATCCGATTATTGAATAATCGACAATTTGTTTAAAAAATTGTTTTTTCAATTTTCTTGAAATTTTCAGCGAGGACCCCCCCTTCATCCCGTCGACCACGATACGGAAGTGGTAGAGAATTTCGAGCTCTAAAAAACTGGTATAAATCTCATATTCGATTTTTGATCGGTTCGCTACATAATCGATAGAATAGAGGTCACTGCTAGGGGGCATGGTCGGTTAGGTGGGGTCTCTCGAAATGCCGTTGCTCTTTTCCTGCAGCGTGTAGTCATTGCGCGTTTTGTGTTTCAACCTAACTTTAAGGGTGAAGGGCGTCTTACTGTCTAGATAGGTGCGTATTTGCGGGTTCTCTGCACTTTACGTCACCTGAACCCCAACGAGGCGGCTGTTGATCCCTGTTTGTAACTGATGGTCGATTTAAATATTGATTCCATATCCAATATTTTCTTTTGATAAATGTTGATATTTTCCCTCACGCCAATTCTTGAAGATTAAACCTTCACTTTGCGTTAGTTCACCGTCTGACATTTTCACTTTATTCAAGACCCTACAGTACGAACTGCAGTAATCGTAAGAGGAGCTATGACTCTGCGTATACTAACGTCACTGTGCACTTGTGGGTCAGGCAGGGCAGTCGGTGGCCTAGTACATTCTGCTTAGCGGGATGGCGCCTCTAGTTCAACATTTATTCAACATCTGCTTCTTTGATATGTACGATGTTCGATAAGCAGATAACCCCAAAGAAATTGGGAGGGCAATCGATACAGCCAATCGATCGATGGCAAATCACTTATCGTTTGAGGTCGATGTGTTTGGGCAATCTCTCGCTAAGTGGCCAAGTTTGCTGCATGCATAGCATTTCTCTAGAAAGAGCATATAACTCTTAGATCAAGCCAAAATGCTAAAGAAGAGCATACTTTGTTTTCCGCTCTGGGCCCCGCGGAATCGTCCTCGTTTACTGCTTGTCGAGCCTCGGCGATCAGACCCACTGAACATCGCTTTCGCAAATAACAAATGAGCTTCAGCGAACGTTTCCGCTACAAAAGTGACACGTACTCTACATATTCTTACAGTGAAGGTTAAAATATGACATCATGGGAGGCAACTTGTCTACGAAATTTATTTTCCTGTGTATTTGCTATTCTGCGCAAAGCAGACGGTGCCATATAGGCCATATCGGGTGGACACAGGACTGATGGCGCTGCTAGTACTGCAGGTAAGCTTGTATACTAGCTGTGCGCACTCACCTATTTGAGCATTGAAACCATGATGTTTTTCGCGTCGCAATTTCGGAATTCGCTTTAGTGGAGTTTTCAGTCCGGGTCATTCTGTCTTTGATTTGCTCGAGTCTGTGTCGTGGGAGCCTTGCGCCAGAGGTTGAACAGCAATTTTTGTAGTCGTGGAGGTGTTATTGGTTTCATCCATTGGCGAAGTTCTATTTATTGTGGCGTTGAGAATACTGTAATGTTATGGCTGAGTGTGATCGTAAGTTGATTGTAATCAATTATGAACGAGTTTAAGAAATTGAAGCAAAAAGGGACTGCTCCGGAAAACTCAGACAACATGCGTACAAAAGTACCACACACAAGTATAGGAAAATTGTGAGGCGCCAGTCTGTCGGCAAGCACAGGGCTGAATCGTCGGAGAAGCATGACATAGAAAAAGACGCTTCAAGCAGGAACTTAACAGTCCCATCCGCACTGAGGAAAACCTTTAACTGCTTGAAGTGATGTAATAGGTGGAAAGTTAATAACGGCAAAGATGTCCCCACGCAATTGTCCCTAGTATTTGTCACACGGCAACTTTGTGCGCTGACAGTCATCAGAGAATACAAGAGCTACTCATGCGAGGGCTAAACTTTCTGAGAACCAAGCTTGCTAGACACGTACTCAAATAGTCATGTAAGAGGCACGTCAACAAAAAACAAAACGATCTACCAGATTTCGAAATAAAGTCAATCAAAGGCAATTCAAACACCAACCATCAAGAACAACATTATCAAGGTCAAACGTTTTAAACCGGGCAACATATGTAAGACTTGTCTGCCAATGCCGACCCGACATATGAGTATCCGGTAATAGGAACTGATCAGTTTATCGACCTATAACATCAGTATTAACAAAATACGTTGGCAAGGCCAATAGTACTCACCGATTTTGAGCTTCTAAACCTCACAACCAAATAAAAAAACGCAAATTACGAAATAACATTTACCACGTACAGTACTATGAAGTAGCCGTAGTACGGTACTATCTTTATCATCCTAGTGTACTGCGACATACATACTAGTAAATCCACAAGTCACAGTACTGACGCAGGCGAGCTCACAGTATCCTCACTGCGACCGGCTCTTTTGGTGGTGAAGCTGCCTCCAGCCTAAGGAAACTGATGGTGCTTAAGTCTTTTAGAAGTCCTTCTCCGACAGCCAAAGTAACAACAGAATCGTTGCAATGCCACCAGGTGGCACCTCGTCTGACTTAAGCTATGTAGTGTCCAGATGCCATGCCTAAGCCGATATGTTCAATTGCTGCCACAACCCGAAATGTGGAGTGCCACAAAATAACGAGATCAGGGTTGAAGTCTCTCACACTAGCTGCGTCTGGTATCCCGCGAGAATGACGAAATATCCATACCAGGAACTGACCTGGGGCGGACACAATGTCACACCTCTTTCTCACTTTGCCCGCCCGCAAACACATTCTGCAAGGTCGCTCTCCATCATGTCTGTATCCCAGTATCATTTCTTCAATGGTCCGACTAGCCCACGGCAGCACAAGCAAGTACGATGTCTCCTCAATGCTATTGCTGCTCCACGTGTGTCCACACCCTGTGTAGTCGCACACGAACGTCTCCCGTGTAAGCACACGGAACAGGTCCAGTATTTTTGCTTTTTGAATCACTGCCTGTATGAACTCTCGAGCGCACTGCTCACCATCCTTGTCAGCAAAGTTGAACTTGCCTTTAGCGGATAGCGCCAGTCGTAAACGTTGCGTTGATAAGACAGCTGGTTTCTGCTGCATCTCTTGTTGTTCATACTCATCGCAAAATGACACCAGCTCATGCTGAAACGGTTTCATTTGTGCCTGGACCAGATTATAGCACGCATTCCGGAAGCTATGCAGTGACATCAGTGCCTGGATTCCAGCATTGGGATAGCACACCACCCCAGACGAATTGCATAAGCCAGGTGGTTTCACTGATAACACCCTGTTCACTCTCCCCATATTTGACACACGGCGAGCACAACCAGGTTGCACGCCTTCAGTCTTTTGTTATATAACACGTGGCACTATCGCAATCAAGTCCGCTGCATGGCCAGAGCTGATCGTGCTCATGTTTTTCATCTTTCGGCGCTTCCTTCCTGTTTCGCCAAAATCAACCACACGGCCTGCCATTTCAGGCTCTATTGGCTTCCTTTTTTTAGCTGGACAAATCGTTTCATTGACAGCAGCCTTTCGTTTGTAGGCACAACGTGTCTTACACTTGGCTTCTGGCTTCTTTTTCTCGCTTTTTCTCACCTGCATTTGTCCTTCATCATCGACAGCTACTGGTTGCACATCCTGTTTTAGAGCGCTGCACCAAGCACGGTCACGTACTTTCTTCAGCTTCTTGCTTGACACGACTAGCTGCGGAAGGTGCGACTCATTTTCCTGACGCAATCGATTTATTTCCTTCACGCACTTGGCATAAGCACGAGCCATACTCGGATAAAAGTTCATCAAGTGGAGACCTGCTAGAGTCCTCACGCGAGACAAAGCAACGTACTCGTCTGCACTCGTACACGCCTGCACCAGCGTCCTTGCTAACGACGGTATTGCCAACATCAATCATAGCTTGGAACACACTCTCGCCTTGTGCCTTGTGAATGGTCATGGCATAGGACAAGATGAGTGGGAACTGCTTTCGGTCAACATACTGTACATCTGCTTCGTCAGTTCGAACTTGACGGTCGCCCTATGAATTATGACCACGTTGGACACCTTGTCGAACTTGACAAGCACCTTGTCCACGACTTTCCCACAAGGAGAATACTCAAAACCAGCCACACAGCCGACAGCTCCGTTCACCAAGCCGCTCGCAATGTCAAAATTTCTCCTCAGCATGACTCGTGCGCCAATAGAAAGGCGAAGACTCTCCTCAATGCCAGCAGTTTCTCTGCTGCCCTCCTTGGCTGCCATTTTTCTAAGCTGCTCCTTCGCTTTCTCAGCCGTCCCAGCTCTTACCCACAGACAAATCCGCAGACAAACCAAGTACCTGCCCTGGAGTCAACTCCTGGACTCTTCCAGTATGAACCAAAGGAAACGACGACCGCAGAGGCCCCTTGAGAGTATGCTAATCGAAGTCCCTGGCGGGCGCCTGGCCTGCCCCACGATTCTGCCAATGGGGTGGACCACACGAAAAGGGTGGCTCCCCGCAAATTCAGAACAAAACAGATGGAAACCGAATCGAGCGAAAACAAGCAAGGGAGAGCCCCAATCTCTCCCGGCGGCCTGCTCTTATACCGCCCTGGCTCCTCCTCACCGAGCCAACTGCCCAAGCCACACCCCCAGGAATCCCAGGAGCCCCCAAGCGGCAATGGTCACAACACGCTCCCCTCCTCCGGGAAAAGACCGTCCTCGGTCGTCCGTCATTCAAGGTTGGACAAAAAGTCAAAAGTACCCCAGGCGGCCCCGGATGTCTGCGGATTTCCTACACTCCTATCCTGAAACGTGCACGCAAAATATATTGTAAAAACATTAAAAAAACGCACTGGCACGAATACCGAAAACTGGCACAATGTAAGGCATAAACACGCGGATTAAGATAATTGGTTAGCCATTGATTAAGATATCACGATCCCCTGGTCAAGCTAGAATAGAGATATAAATGAAAATAAACTGAGCAACACACAAAACACTTACGATACCAATCCAATCCATACGCTCACACACTGGCGCCTCCAGTCCGCACCATCTATGGCTCCACGCACTATACCTACCCAACCGGTCAATCGCAGGGTGTGTGACGGCATCGTCGAACTTCTCCATTCCCCAAAAACTCCAAACAGCCCTGATGCAGTCGTGGGCCGTACCGAATCTCACCATGTCGACGAAGCTGCTGGACCTGCTTCCGGTCGACGTTGTAATGGCGGCGAACTTCGGGCTGGTCAATGTCCCTGCGCCTGGTGGCTGCGTGGCGGTAGACCCAACGCAAAAGCTGAGCCGCTGCCGCCGTCTCCAACCGCTGCGCATGCGCAACGTCCTCCATCTGGCCGACCCACTCGTCAATAAGTTGATGAAACCATTGGGGTCTGTCCAAGGCGCTTCGCCCGCGCCTGTTGTGTGTGTTGCCCTCTCCCGGAACGACACCAAATCAGTACTGTCCTTGAAATAGCATGGGGGCTTGCCCGTTGGCGATGGCCCCGCATGCCCGCCATATGGCCCAGTCGGCCTCGCGAATTCGGCGTCGATGAACAACGTGTTTGGAATGTCACTGGCGACCAGCCGCCTGGCTACTCCTTCCCACTCGTCACTGTCGATAGTAGAGGGTGGCCACAGCTCGTTGCGAGAGCGGTATTCGCCTGGGTGCCGTTGTAACTGGCCAAGGGCAGTCTGTAGGTGCCGTTTGACAGCCTGCCATTTCCCAGGCGGGAACGTGCGCCTCCGTGCCCACCATTCCCGGTCGAACGCAGCCTGCCGCTCCTGTTCCTTTCCTTGCCGCTGGCGCTCCCGCTCGTGCAGCTTCCCTCTGCTCCACGGCCACTGGTTCGCACTCGCCATGGTCGCTGACGTCACACACTCCCACCGACTGGTTGGGCCACGCTGCACCTACCAAAAAAACCAAGAGCAATATTAAACACAACTCCATGTGCACACCACAATTCCACCCATTCCAGGTAACCCACTGCCCAGCGCCCTACCGACGCTGCGCTCCTCCTACCCAAAAGACGGTGCACAAAAACCTGCCAAAAAGAGTGTAGATAAGAACACCAATTTGATAATATTTTTGTTTACATAAATCGAGCACACGGCACACTGCTACAGGTATACACCCCCATGCGCAGAGCCATGCGCTGCGCCACCTGCAAGAAACATTGTATACCATGCACACTCGACAAATAAAGGCGCTTTTTTTATTCCTTTTTAAAATTTTGTTTTTTTTTATTCCTTTTTAAAGTTTTTTCGTTTTTTTCTTTTTTCTTTTCAATTTCGGATTATATAAGGTTACACACAAAACAGTTCCCATGCCACTTACCTCACTACTGCCCACCAGGTGACCCCTCCCCTCTCCCAGAAACCGAGGCCCCAGGGCGAGGCGTTGAAAATGGGGCGCTGGCGCGCCAACGCGCCCTCCACCTGTACACCGAGTAGGCCAGGTAGCAAGCACCCAACACTCCCGCAAGCACAAGAACCAGATTCAGAAGCCATTCCACTGGTCCTGTCAGGAGACCATGCACTAATTCACCGGGGAGAGGTGGCGGAGCAAGAACAGAGAGAAAACAAAAAAAGCGCCCCCCGGGCACATAGGCGCCCCCCCCCCCCCCACAAACAAAAAAAAAAACCGAGGGAAAGAAGGGGGGCGCGGGGGGGGGGGGGTGAAAAAAAAAAAAAAAAAAAAGCGACCCGCCAAGAAATGGGGCTGAAAACCACGACCGAGGACGACGAAGAAAAAAAAACCCAACAAACACAAAACAACACAATACAACGGCGGCGTGTGAAATATGACCGGCGCCGACTCCTCATCACGCCAAGAAAACTGCAACGGAAAACGACGCACAGAGACAGGACCAGCCAACGCCGTCCAGCTCCCTTGCCCCTTGTGAGCAGCCAATGGGACGTGCTGACAGTCAACAACTGGAGAAACCAGTTGCAATTCCCGGGTCCCAGGGATCAAGAAGAAGGTGGCATTGCCAGCCCGCACCGGCGTGAACGCATAACACGCCCCCATCCACTTATGGGACTAGATGACCTCAGATACATTGACAGGTCTGCATTTGGCCACGCGCAAGGCATCCCCCGCAAAATCGGCCGCGATGTCCGGCCGCTGGAACAAGGCTCGTGCCCTTAAGGTGGCATCATGGCGCAAGAGTTGCCAAATAATGTCTAAACGATGTTGCCCTGTCACGCATAGCTGCAACCACAGCTGATGAAACCCCTGCTGTACGAAGGCACGCATGCGCGCCTCCAGATACTGCAGGCGGGTGCTGACAGGGTCGGCGGAGCCTCCCATGCCCACCCGATGCGGCCTAGCCGTGGCAGCCCCGCACCATTCCACCATGCACTCCCCTCGGAAAACGCAAAAAACGCCCTGTTCTGTGAAAACACCCAACCTCGCACCACCTACTGTCACCACCGCTATGCGGCCAGAATGTGGCAGCAATTTGCAACGCCTCCACCACCACATGTCGACCACTCAGTGAACCGAGGGAGACACCCTTAGACCGATAGGCACATGCAGCTGCTACCACCCGCGCGTCCCACATCAGCGTGCCCTGGGGAGATATGCATACTCCCGCTGCCGCCAGGCCCCCAGCTGTTGACATCAAATCCGAATGGATGCTATGGTCCTGCGCCACAAACACTAACCCCTCCTCAAACAAGACTCACGCGCAACTGCTCAGAACAACACCAAGTACGAAACACACATTCATGGTGGCACGAACTGACGGGGCCAACGGCTGCAGCGCCTGCCCTCTTCAGACGCCCGAGCCTCGCGCCTGGTGACATTCCTCAGCTGGCACCGCCGCCACCATGGTGGAGTCTGCCGTCAAGCCACCCCCCCAACGGACACCCCCGACGCCCCCACCCCGCGCCCCGCCCCGGGCGCGCGGCGCCCCGGGGGAGTACACCGAGCCAAACCCCGGCACCCACACCACACCCCCACCACGCCCCACGCCCCCCCCGCCCCGCCCCCCCCCCCCCCCCCCGCCCCCCCCCCCCCCCCCGCCCCCCCCCCCCCCCCCCCCCCCCCCCCCCCCCCCCCCCCCCCCCCCCCCCCCCCCCCCCCCCCCCCCCCCCCCCACCCCCACCCCCCCCCCCCCCCCCCCCCCCCCACCCCCCCCCCCCCCCCCCCCCCCCCCCGAATATGCCAATACCACACTGCCCTTGCAGACACGCGCAGGAACCGCCGAAACCAAAAAAAAAAGAACCGAACCCGGACAGGGTGCTGAAAGAAATGAATACGAGGTTTAACTACAGGGAGAGGCTACGCACGGATGAATAGTTACGATTGGGAGAGTTTCAAAATGTAAGAATATCCCGGCTAGAAAATAAACTACAATTGCTAAAGGGCCTGTTCCCCCTATTACGGTCGACAGTCGGGTGCACTACTCAGCCCCGCGGCAGCTTCGAGTTGCTCAGCTGCCAGTAAAACATCAGGTGGTGCGTCCCTCAAGAACGAGCTTCGATAGGTACGGTAATCAAAAACACGGCTTTTCGGCACAGACGCAGCCCTCTCCTTGTCGTTAAAGAAACGAACCCAAACTTTCGAAGGCCAGTCCTTCTTCCCCAACTCCGCACTGGTGATGATGCGTGCTGGCCAAGCTGGATGCCCAGGCACCTTCGCCCAAACAAACTCGCTAATCGGCTCCGGCCGTTGGCTGTGCTCGGCATCAGCCGATGGTGCGATGCCCGCCGGACGTGGGAGAATAATGACATTTCCCCCTTCGAGTGGTTGATGTTGGCGGCGCGAAAGGGCAATCTGTGCGGCTGTTTTGAAAAGCTTCAGCCGGTCAGCCGAAACAATTCTGATCTCACCGTCTGGATCCATGCTCAGCCGAAGAGCCAAATCATGATCAAAAACCCGAGACAAAACTTCATAGGGGCCGTTGAAACGAGCGGTATGCTTTTTCGACACGCCCGGCACCCTCACATCGTTTTGTATGAAAACCCAATCGCCTTGTTGAAACGAATGAGGCCTCGTCCTATAGACACGATCATAGGCCCTTTTCGCCAACACACGTCGATGTTCCAGCCGTTGTTTGATAACATCATTCAATTCCTGAGCCCTGTTGTAAAGGTCGCTCGCCAGTTGCGGCGGCCTGTCTGGCGCCGATGTAGAAAGCAACACATCCAATGGTGAGCGAACTTCTCGATGAAAGGTCAAAAAGAAGGGCGATTCACCAGTTACAGTATGCACAGTCGCGCGGTAATGGCTAGCGATCAACGGAATGTACAGGTCCCAATCCTGGGGAACAGTCCTACTGTAGTAGTACAAGCAATCCCCCAAAATCTTGTTGAAAATCTCGACACCTCCGTTGGTCTGTGGATGAAAGCTAGCCGTGTTCTTCTTGTGGATGCCAAAAGCTGCACACGCATCCAACGTCACCCGCGACAAAAAATTCGAGCCTCGGTCCGACAACAGCTGCTTAGGGACCCCATACCGCGCGATCCAATCCACGAGCGCTTTCACCACACGCTCAGACTTCACATCTGGTAAAGCATGCATCTCAATCATCTTCGTGAACGAACAGATCAAAACCAAAATATACCGATTCCCGTCGCCTGTCTCTGGTAAAGGCCCCACCACATCAATAGCTACGCGCTCGAATGCGCCCGCTACTGGCATCAGGCCCAAAGGCGTCCTCTGTTTCTTACTAGCCTGCTTCCTCTTGGCGCAATCTACGCACCACGACGCCCATTCCTGCAAATCCGCGCGCATAGATGGCCAAAAAAACTTTTTCCTCAGGGTGGCAAACAACCGCAAAAATCCTGGATGATTTCCTGACGAATGCATCTGCTCGAAAACGAGTGACCTCAACGCGTAGGGCAAAACGAGTCGCGTGAAGACCCGTCCAAAAGGGTCTTTCCGTGGTGCCCAACGATGACAAAGGACCCCATTCCCGTCAAAGACGTATCCGTTCTCCTGGGCTAGTTGACCACTCTCATCCACTTCTTGCATAATCGGTTGAAGTTCCTTGTCCAAAAGCTGCATCTCATGCAGAACCCTAGGGCTGGCAATTGCATCCGCTAGGCGAACTGCCACCGACGTCAAACCTGCCTCATCCATGATGCTCTCAGAGACCTCCTCAGATGGTTCTTGACCGTCAAAGTCGGCCGATGGCTCGAACCATTCATCCTCTGTCGAGGCGCAAACAGGCAAGATCGCCGCAGCGCCTGGCCAGCGAGAAAGCAAGTCTGGCACCACGTTCTCTTTCCCCCTCGCATAGTAGATATGGAAATCGTACTCCTGCAACTTGGCCATCCACTTACCTCGACGACCTTCCATGTCCTTATCCTTGCGCCATGCCAACAATGGCTGGTGATCCGTGTAGACCACAAAGTGACGCCCCAAAAGGTAATGCCGAAAATGTTTGATCCCCCAATGGATAGCCAAAGCCTCGCGGTCAGTGGTACTGTATCTCCGTTCTGTTTCGGTCAACGCGCGAGACGCACATGAGACCATCCATCGCACATTAGGCGCCTGCGCATCATACTGCTCTAGCACCGCGCCCAAAGCATAGCCAGATGCATCCGTGTTCAAACGAAAGCATTTCGAAAAATCCGGATAGCGCAAGATCGGATCGGAGGTAAGCGCGGTACGCAAATCCTCAAAATTGTCCTCACAATCCCGCGTCCATTCAAACACTACATCTCCTCGTAGAAGATTCCTCAAATGCCGCGACCTTTCGGCATAGCTAGGCACAAACCGACGATAGTAACCGCTGAGGCCCAAAAAAGATGCGACCTCTGCTGCATTGGTTGGCCTAGGAAAATTTGCAATGGCCGAGATTTTGGAAGCCAGCGGCCGTACTCCCTCGGCCGATATCTCGTGCCCCAAATACTCAACCCTATCACAAGCCACTTTGCACTTCGTAGGCTTCAATTTCAAATTCGCGTTCCTCAGACGTTGAAAAACCTCAGTCAGGTGCTCGATGTGGGACGGAATGCTGTCTGAAAAGATAACCACATCGTCTATATAGCACAAGGCAAAATTCCATTCTATGCCTGCTATGACCAAATCGACCAGCCGCTGGAACTCTGCTGGTGCATTGGTCAACCCAAAAGGCATCGTCGTGTATTCGAAAAAACCATACTGCGTAACGAAAGCAGTCTTAGCCCTCGACTCAGGGTCCATAGGCACCTGATGGTAGCCAGACATCATATCAAGGACTGTGAACACCTTGGCACCCCGCATTGTGTCCAAGATTTCCTCAATGTTCAACAAACGGTAGGCGTCTTTCTTCGTCACCTCGTTGACAGCACGAAAGTCGATAGTCATCCGAAACGTACCATCCTTTTTCTTGACAAGATGGATGGGAGAGGCCCAGGGTGACTGAGAGGGCACTATCCATCCCAACGACAAGAGTTTGTCGATTTCAGCTTTGACGACTGGCTTCTGGGCCTCAATTAACCTACGCGGCTTGCACCTGATCGGCTTGGCATCGCCAGTATCGACCTTGTGTTTGGCCCAGGTCGTCCCTGTCACCTCCTCCATGGCCAACGCGAATACATCATTGTTAGACAAAACGCACTCGCGGACCTGTTCCCAATCCGAATCCGACAAATGAGCCGGTCGCTGTAGAAGGCGATCTAACTTCTCCCGCCTTACACCTGATTCCCGATTCGAAAACTTAGGGTATCCATCCCCATCCTGCACAGCTTTGTCCTGCTGGCTGGACTCGGTGGCTATGCCCTGCTCCGTTCCATCCGCGAGGTGCTCGAGAGCCCCCAGCTCTAATGGGCCCCCACCTTCCAGGATCTCACATCCCATAGCCTCAGATACCCGACGACACGAGGGAAAAACCACTGGTTTCGTGGTGGTATTACACACCATGATAGACACTGCTGGCTGATTCTTGATCAGCGATCTGGGGACCATGACACCTGGTGCTAGCTGGGTAGCCTCAACCAAGAGCGTGTCTCCCCTCAAAACTCGAGACGGCCGGCACTTGACCACGATTTGCGACCTAGGCGGAACCTTAGCCGGGCGAATCAAATAAAGCCCTGGGGTGTCTGACTTACCCGCCGATCGATAGAAAACCCGAGTGGCCAATCCACACCATGGGCCCTTATTGAAACTGATCGCGTTCGCGCTCAACAAGATATCGGCGGCCACAGCCTCCTTCAACCAATTTTGACCCATCAGCAGTTGAAAAGATGCCTGCTGCACCACTAAAGCTGGAAAAGGAGCACACTTCTTACCTTGCAGCTCCAGCTCCAACAACGCCAACCCCATCAACTGCATGCGATTTCCTGACGCGTCCAGGACCGTGCTAGTAGTCGGCCAATAACGCACATGCGCCATATCCGTGGCACCTTGGATCCGCGCCAGAGTTTCCAACCCCACAAAGGTCTGCTCCGCGCCTGTATCACAAGTGACACAAACCTGCTTGACCTGTCCCGAAGCGGCAAAAAATTGTGGTTGCCCAGAATATTGCACGCTGACGTTGCCATGCTGATCGAACTGAAACTTGGTCTGAACCTCCAAAGCTTCCTTCCCGAAGTACCGTACCAACACCTCAGCTAAATTCCTCGATGAAGAACTCGACGGCGTATTCAACGCGATAAAGACTTCAGGTGGCATCGGTTCGATCGGTGGCGGCGACACTTCGGCGGAACTTGCCTCCGTGCCAACCGCCGCGTCCCGTCATTGCGCTTCGGACTGGGCCGCGTTGGTCTTCGCCATTGATGGCGGCTTCTTTTGCAACTCAGCCCGAAACAGCTTCTTGCATTCTTCCTGTTTTTGCTTCCAAACCTCCTTATGCGGGCACTCTGCTGCCCAATGCGCAGGTGACTCGCAAATGAAACAAGGTCCCGTTTTTGGTGAATCCAATTCCGATTTTCCTTTACTATGTGAGTTCGGCGCGAACGGTTTCCGCAGCACACCTCTAGGCAGCACTGAACGGCCGCCAGAAGGCCGACTGTCGGACCACCCCAAAAGACCGTCTTCCGAGTCTGTCAGCTCCCCCTCGAGCTCTCCCTCGAGCCCTCTGAGCTCCTCAGCTTCACTGTCCTCAAACTCAGTGGCTGCAGACAATCTCAAATCCCGAAACTTGCGACGATTCCTCTCGACTTCTTTTAAATCCTTCCTGAGCGCCTCTGCTTGTTCTTCCTTATCTGCTCGGCGCATTTCCTCGGTGAAACGAACTGTCTTAGGAAAGGAGCGAACTTTATCCCCACCTTTGTTCGAATCCATGTCAGAATCCTCTGCCAAGGCCGCTATATGCGCGACCATGTCGTCCAATGGCGCTGGCTGCGGACCGAAGAAACGCAGAATTTCCTTTCGCCATTTAGGCAAAAGCGCCATGCGAAACTGCTCCGCGATCATCTCCTCCGCCTCAAACGGATCCATGTCCGCGTCAGCACGAGCCAAGAGCGCGCGCAATTCGTTGACAAACGTAAACACATCCACATCCGGTAGCTGTTTGTGATTCCGAAATTTCCGCATCAAAATCTGGGTGTTTTCTGGGGGCGCGAAATAGCGAAACAAGGTGGTTACCAACTGGGGGTAGTCCGTTCGAATCTCCTCGGCCAAACCCCAGAACAAGTTAGCCGCATGACCATCCATGAGGACAGCCAGAGCCAACGCACGCTGCGCGTCCGTGCACCCCGATGTCCGCATTTCAAATTTCTTAAACCAGTCCCGAAAGTTATACGGCATTTGCCCAGTGAAGAGGGGCACTATCTGCTGTATGCCCTGAATGGCCCTTCGATCGTTATTCGTCATGATACCCCCGCGCGGTGCCCGTCCGCGATGCTGGTTGCCAGCATTCCCTCGGCCCCGAGCCCTTCCTTGACCCCGGCCCTGAGCCCCGCGGGCAGGTCCTTCATCCCCGCTACTGCCCCCATCTCCGTCATCATCCGGCGGAGGGCGACCACCGCGACTCGGCTGACGATCACTCCGATTGTCTGACGAAATCTCATCTTCCGATCCATCAATCCTGCCTAAACCCGACCTACGTTCGATGCGACCCAACAAATGACGGGTACCAGTATCATGCGCGTAGAAACGCTGGCTAGACCTCCTCGGGGTAGGACCCCATGTGGAGCTCCTGCCGGACTGCCGTGTTGGGGGCCTAGGGGACCCCGAACCCTCAGACTGTCCTCTCCTAGGTAAAGGTGCTCGACCTGGAACTCCCGAACCCGCGCTCTTACCCGATCGACCCCGACCTTTTTGATCACGACCGCTAGTTGGACGTCCCGTCTGCTGAGACGTACCCTCGCCCTCATCGTTACCAGCACCGGCTGCATCGCCCCCAAATGGGTCTGCCGTGTTGCCGCCTGGGTCTTCCTCTGGCTCCATATCCGGTGGTAGCTGAATGTCGAAAGGGTCATGTTCACCCTCGAACGTTCCTTGCCATTCCACTTTCAAGTACGTATTCACGAGTTCCGCAGGTAACTGTACCTGGGCGGCTGCCTGACCCGCCCTGACAAAAGTAGGACCCAAGAGCTGTTGGTATTCCGCCAAGGATGGTAAAATGGCATTCGATAAAGCCGATTTTCGAGGTGAGAGGGGATGCGCCCGCACCAAGGCGACTGCCACAATTCGACGCGTCAACTCCCTCTGCAAAAAGTCTACATCCGCTTTCCGATTGTCAGGCACCACAATGCCGACTGCTTCGCATGTGTCGAGCAGGGTGCCCGCATTTTGACACTTTCCAATGGTGGCGGCAGCTTTGTTGATCAAGGTTTTTGATCCTCCACTGCCAGAAGCCATAATTTTATGAGTTCACAAAAATTCCTCTTCCACTTCCCAAATCCGAAAGTTCCCCAAACAATGAACTCGGAGCAACAGGAACTCACAGACGAGCTCAGAAGCTAACTAGCGGTCCTAGCACGCGAGAATAGCTATCCCCAATATTCTAAGCTCAAAAGAACACGAAACCACACACAAAATCCCAGTGACCGTACAGGATCCCACCGGTGTCACCAAAAAGTGTAATATATTATTGATGTAATGTTGTTGTTCGAGCAAACGTGACAGATCTTCTTCGCGCTCGTACCGGCGGGTTCAGGCTGATGTTACAAGCGAGCGGTCCAAGGTCTTCAATAGCCCAAGCCTGGTAGAAAGGCTTATTCCTGCAGAGTATCGATCACTAAGACCCCGATTCCTCAACAAACCCCTAGGCGTGTATGCCGCGCCTCCCAAGGGTGCCTGCAACTGCTCTGTGCAATGATACACTAGCCTGGCTGCTGGTCGAATGCACCCGGCCCTAAGATGCCTACGCTGGCGAACAGTTCCACTGTCGATGGCGCAGTAAAGACTTCTGTCAACACCAGAGGATCCTTTACGAAGCACAACAATGCACGACGATGTCTCAGCCGTCCTAGCTCTTACCCACAGACAAATCCGCAGACAAACCAAGTACCTGCCCTGGAGTCAACTCCTGGACTCTTCCAGTATGAACCAAAGGAAACGACGACCGCAGAGGCCCCTTGAGAGTATGCTAATCGAAGTCCCTGGCGGGCGCCTGGCCTGCCCCACGATTCTGCCAATGGGGTGGACCACACGAAAGGGGTGGCTCCCCGCAAATTCAGAAACAGATGGAAACCGAATCGAGCGAAAACAAGCAAGGGAGAGCCCCAATCTCTCCCGGCGGCCTGCTCTTATACCGCCCTGGCTCCTCCTCACCGAGCCAACTGCCCAAGCCACACCCCCAGGAATCCCAGGCGCCCCCAAGCGGCAATGGTCACAACAATTCCACTCAGACATAACAGAATGCTCAATGCGCGCATTGCGTTTCCGAACACCCATCGTTTGGCGATACAAACTGTGACCTAAATAGGCGGTAATTTGAAAGTTGTGATTCGTAATTCAGCGAATAAGTAGATTTTTGCTACGTTTGTTATGTTTCATTGTGTACTGGTACAGCATGCAGCACATCTACATAAAAACCCTTTACAGTACGAGAAATCCAGTAAATCTCAGCTTCTGATTGATACAGCATTCAGTATATCCTGTGCAATAGCATCTTTATTCACGCTCTGCATATACCCGTATCGTTTTTCGCCATTCACAGACAGTATTTCGCGAAGTGTCCATTCGGAGAGCCCTTTTCATCACCAGGCACCGCAGATATACAAAAACTCCAGCCTTGAGCGGGAATCGAACCTGCGCCCAGAAATCTAGGTCCTATGCGTTCGCCACTGACGTACATACACCTCTCTATAACGCTATGGTACATAATTAGCACACTTCTAGGTCCTAGAGGCGCTGGCTTAATCCCCTCAAGGATCATAGCATGGTGGTGTGTACTACTTACTCTATATAAATCTGCGCTTAATGCTCGCTACGCTGTATTTCCCAGCACAATATGCATGAATGAATACTCTGTACTTACACACTGCATGACAACCATATGCAATAAATCCATCCAAATAATAGACTTGTGAGATATATAACTTGGCCCAGTGTATCCAGCCGATCGGAATACGATGGCCATGAGGATAGAGCTGACGAAACCACTCAAGCCAGCGACAAGCAGGGTGATATTTACTGTGTAATCTACATCACGGTTGCCAGTGTTCTGACACTTTTTGTATGCAGAACAATAATTCACCAGTTGCTGGCACGAAAAGTTAGTTGCGCCAGCTTCATAAATGGACTGAAAGGCACAGCCATCGATGCACGCCATTTTATACGCACGCGCTGTGCAAAATGTGCATACTTAGAGTACATACCATGCTTAGCCACCCACCCATTACGGTGTGAGAGATCCAGTGAATCTAAGCTTCCGATAGGGCCTCATATTTCCGATACTACCAAGCGTGACTACTTGGCTTAATCATGCCTTTTCTCCCGCTGTTTTCCTGCCTCGAAGTATTTGACAGGAAATTACGGTCTTGGAATCATGAATAATATTTTAAAAGACCCCCTTGAAATCTTATCACTGACGATGAGACCTGGTCTTAAGACTCTAGCGATATTGTAATCTAGCAAAGAAGCTGTCGGAAAGCTTGTTTAAAGAGGGAGGCCTGCTGAAAATAACAGACTATTCATGGTTGTCCTCCTGATCTTCACAAATTCGAGAAATCTTTAGAATTGAGTATTGATAGGGGGCAAGAAAACAAGCACGACACAGGGTGGCACTTCGTACAACGATGTCATCATTCGCAAAAGTAAAATCGACGATCGCATTGCAAATCTAGGCTCGGTGACAGACTCGCGTTGAAGTAACTAATCTTCATTACGGACTTCAAAAAGTGCCTCGATTGGGATAAGCCAGTTGATCTGTCAGCTAAGGCAACAAAAGTGAAAGAGGAGTTTAAATTTCGCGCGCGTATGTTTGTGGTCACGTGCCCATCTTGCCACGGAAGACATCATCGTTTGCTTCGCTTTGCCCCTTCATCTACGTACTTTCTCTTATCCTACTACTGGTGTGATATACCATCTCCTGCTATGTCGGAATAACTACACGCGTGCTTAGTTCGGATCGACCCTGCGCGATTCCTACCGAAAAGGATGCTAATATCAATTTGGTAACCCAAGATATCGCCCAATAAATTATTCCTCATGGATATGGATCACTGAAATCACCTGAAATCTCGAAAAGGTCCTCGATAAAATGCTGCTTATCTCTGGGTACGCGTAAAATATAGGAGGGGGCGGGCATCGATTATAGTCATTCAGTGGGGTTTTATGTAATTACACCACAAAATTTATGCACATCCATTACACGCTTTTCAAATAAGTTTTTACCTGGTGTAGTATCCATCACCCCCACGGTGTGCAAGATACACGATGTGATCACGAAACAGCATGACAATTCAGTCTACCATCTGTTTCCTCTTGGAATGAACATGCGCGTCCTGTGCTTGCCAGAGCTGGTAGCGATGCCTGGATCACCAGTCACGATTCTCAAAAGAGCACGTTATCTGCTATGCGGAAGAATTCTGCAGTGGGGTGGCACGCAATTCTTCGGGGGCCTATGCTAGTGCTTGCAGCATTGCCCTACAGGCCAGACAACATGATCTTTTGTCACAAGAGGTTGGAGAAATCGTAGACGGCAATCTAATCGTAAGCATGCTGCCAGCTGTGGTTCGCAGCAGGAGACACGGGTGTAAATTCCCGAGAAAAACAGAGCCTCACAGCGGTGTCACAGCCGCCCCTCTCGTAGTGCTCGCACCATTTGTACCCGTTCTTTTTTTCAGTTCCACTTGCATCCGCTATATTTTTCTTGAACAAAGTGATAAACCTTCCGCGAAACTTTTTCATTCCGATCAGATACAAGGGCAAGCGGGTTGCGTGATCCAGTTGGCCGCTCATTTCCTGCATGGCGAATGTCCACCTCCAGAGTGCTCTGTACTGCACTGCGTGCGTGGCCATCTGGTAAGAGTACTCGTGATGAGTCACAGCTACGATGCCCAAATAAAATGGTAAGGGCTGTTTGTCTAAAATGATATTATGCACCACCCGAAATATGTGATCGATTATTTGCATTACGGCGATCGCAATTTGTAAGATCGATAATCTTCGATTTTTATTCCATTTATTACGGGCACTCGATGTCATATTTTCTGATTTTTTCGCTTTCAGAATTAATCCAGATGCGACGCCAGCGCAAAATATGATCATAGCGGCACTAGTTACGATTTTGACTCCATAAATAATAGCTGATACAGTTTCGTCGCCCCCGATATGCAGACCAGCCGTTTTGGGCACGGCTACGTACAAGCCCTCGCTGCCATTGCCAACTTTGGGATGGATTTCAAATGCGAATGGCGGGCTAATGTGCAGGAGACCCACCAAAAACGACAAAATACAAAACCCCCTGGCTACTTTTGGTTTGTTGATGCGCGTGGACGATGTGGGGAACAAAATTGCGATAAAACGTTCCATGGATAGAAATGTTGTCACCATACTAGCGCTCAGCTTCATTGCATCCCCGATTATCCATAACTCGCGAAATAGGTCCTTTCACATCACGTAGGAGTAGGTGGTTCGAAAAATGAATTGGCGATGCCAACCAACCTGCAATAACCAGGTTGCAGTGGTATATTTCTCGTGAGATATAAGTCTTCTGTAAGACGTGTCTGATATGGCACTTACTTGAAGGCTCATTTATACTGGCCACCGAGCTCTCTGTGACAGAGCCATGGCTATACTTAACATATTCTCAGGCTCCCGGACTGGCGATGAAACCGATTCAGCTGGCTGGAAGCAAACGGATTCCTAGCCAACCATGGGCCAGACTTCAATGCCAAGTGACGATTTTTCAAGAGCTATCGCAAAAAAGTGAATTGGTAGTTATTTGTAAGTCCGAGGTACATCCAGGCGCAAAGCTTCGTTACATAATTACATAAACTACGTTCCATTCCAGCGTCGATCGATCTGACCTGGGCCAGGATCCCGATCCCAACTAAAACTGATAAGGCAATCAGTATCGATTCATAACTGATCATGCACTTATGGACCAATATTATCAGTCATCGGCCTTTGCTGAACCCGATTCTGACTAGATCTGGGGTCTAGATAAGCCTGATCCATTCCTCAGATCGGCAGTTCAGTTCAGCTGGATCAGTTATTACAGGAACAACTTCTCAATAAACTATAAATCTTGATTGCACCGTTTCGTAAATTTGCACCTACAGTATGATCGTTGTCCCTAGCTCGACATGAAAGCCCAACAGCCTGATTCAGACCTGCTGAATGTTATACAGTAGCCTAGCCGCCTATTCTGTAAAACCATATGCATGTACAATAACAGACTGCATTTACCTGACCCGCCGTATTTGGCCTGTCGATGAGAGATGATAGACGATTATTGATGACACAAAGATTTCTTTTCTATGCAGACGCTGTCGACAATATTACATGAACCGCCTCGCGACCATGCCCAAAAAGTACCAAAAAGACGCCTCATTTAATCAATCATGGCATGAAAACTAGCCGAGGAAATTCTGGAGCCCGAATAATTTTGTATATTTTAATGGTGTGGGAATCTTTAAAAACCATTTGCGGAATTTTAGAAATGTTTTTTCACAGATCGGGAACCAAATGAAAATGCCATGCACGTAAGATCGAAACTTCAAAAATTTTTATAGTCTGGCCCATGGTGCTAGGAATCCGTTTGCTTCCAGCCAGCTGAACTGGTTTTATCGCCAGTCTGGGAGCCTGAGAGTACGTTAAGTATAGCCATGGACAGAGCGGCGCACTACTTGGAATGGTCCCAGATTTTCATGTTCGATGATCACTGTACTCTGTCCCAGACTTCACTAGACCCTGAAAACTTGGGGACCAGTATAAACGCACTAAAATCTGCTACTGCTGCTGCTGGTCTCCGTCCCGATCGTCCCCCCGCTCTTCAAAACGCCAGCCACTGTCTTGTTCTCTCCCGAGTTGTCGAAATGCAGCAACTGTCCAGGCAACGCCTTCCTTGAATGCGTTTATTGCGCAACTGATCTTTGTTTCGAAGGGTTCCTCCAAAATTTTCACAATCATCTTGGTTTTACTCCACCCTCTCGAACCTCTGCCGCCTCAACTACTAGCACCGCCAACCCAACCAGTAGCACCGCCAAGCGGCCTAGCAAACCAATCAGGAAGTTTAGGAAAAAATGATCATGTCTTGCCTGTTTTTTGTTGATCGTTTGTTTATGTTTGCTACTTATGAATGAAACTGGTGAACTTCCTAGAATTTCCAGTGCAACTACCAATACCGCACGATTAGTGAATACATGCACACCCAGGGTTCATCAAGACCAAACCTATGCACTACGGACAAGCAACCTGTCAGAATAAATTAAGAAACTTCAACTGTAAAAAAAAACGGTAATTTCGCTTTGTCTTTTATTCGGTCGCCGTTTGGCTTTGAAAAAGTCAGTTATCTTCTTCTGTCTGGTGATCTGAAAAATTGCAAATTGATTGAAACATTGTTTTATGTGTTCAGTTTGACTCTTACCATTTTTTTTGAAGCTGATTTCGCAGATGTTGCTAAAGTCGATCTTCGAAATCCCACATACCTCAGACCCTTTGGTATGGACTTGCAAAACGCATTAATCGTGGCGAAGAACTTCGTGCCAAAGACCTTCAATTGAACCCAGCCCACATCGTCCACTGCTGCAAGACTTTAGAGACTCTCCGGTAGAATTTTTGCCATTTCAGCTAACGCTTTATCCGTTCCAACATAACGCGGTACTTTGTTCGATTTATAGGCCGTGTCATCTAGGAATTGATGCAAAACTCTGAACAAAGCGCACTGGAAAAATCGTTTTTAAAAATCAGGTGATAAGTTATACGGGACGCGTAGAGCACTATACCTGAGCATTTATCTCGTCGTTAATTTTTTGAATTCTACCCATCTTCTTTCGATCCGGTTCAGTAGATAAATCACCTGACATCAGCGTTGATGCTCCGTCTGCATCAACATCGGCCATTATTGTAAACCAGGAACCACTGCCGTTGGTAGCACTGCAAAAAGGGAAATATCGCATTTTTAGATTTTCAAAGCATTTCAAAAAAATTTTGAGCGGGCCCAACTTTGAGGACCACACAAAAAGTTTAAAAACTTTTCGCAGGAATAGCAACAAAAACCATTTTTGCAGAATTTTGATAAAATGAAAAACCATCCTTGCCGCCAATCACGAAAATTGTGCTTCGAAACGCCAAGTTTATTGAGTGGAACTCAAAAATCCCAACTAAGCTAAAGGCCGATGACAAAAGCTGAAAAGAGGTCAGTACAGTATAATCAGACTCATAAGTCTAAATAAAGTCAGTAAATAAAGTCAGTCTCATAAGTCTAAAGTGCTTTTTTCTTAATTCGGCTATTACTGGTTGTTTTTCCCTCCCTTGCTAGTTTAGCTGCTTTTCTGGTCTTCAGGTTTTCGTCGCTCCACCTCTCGCGACAAACTTTCCTGATCGCAGGGTTCGCCTCCTCCCACTTTCTACGAGACTTCCTCCTCGTACCAGTGTTGGCCGTCATATCGTCAAGATAACACATGACATATTGCCAAAGAAGGCCACTCAGAGCCAATGCCATGCAGCGTTGAAATTCGGCTTCCAGACAGTCGACTCCGTCT
>JASANH010000426.1:0-46273 GCA_030248295.1 Mesodorylaimus sp. YZB2_4
AATCACAGGCCAAGTTATCTCCAGTCTGTCTATGTTGGTCCCTTTTTCAGGCGTAAAATTCAGATCACGTTATCTTGAACAGGGGCTGTAAACACTTGAAAAATAATTTAGCGACGCCAGAAACCAAAATCAAGTACCTATCTTTTAGAATGATAAAATTCGCCATGATTTGGCATCATCAGTTCAAAACAAACCTGATAGCGGAGCGGTCAGGGTCTAGTGGCAACGAAAAAAGAAGAAAACGATTCAGGGAAAGGGTATGCTGCCTCAATCGAATCGATGACCTCTTTTCATGTAATGATTTATTATTGGCAACAAGTGTTCACTTATTCTATGCATAGCGCAGTGCTCTCGTTATGAAATCGTTTATGACAAAAAATATTGGTTTTATCAATTTGTAAAGTTTACAATGTCAGTCAGACACCTGTAGGTTTTTCCAATAAATCTGTACTCGAGCATTTTGTTAATGCGCTCACCATGTTTTTCATTCACTAGACAAAATATGAGTATACTGTACGTGGAGACGCGCACATTTTTTTGTGGGCGCAACACTTGGAATGGAATGCGAGGAGCTCGTCTTCATTGGCGATTTCTCCATTTTCGAGTATCGATGGGATCGATGGAGCCAAAAAACGGATAATAAAAGCTGTTAGACCATCTGGCCAAGGAGCACCCGGTAGCCGTGATGCAGCGAGGTGCTACCAGACGGAAGTAGTAGATTGGAGGAGCTGAACGTCAGTCAATTTAGAGTGGCACATGTTGTAGCATGTTGTATCGAATTAATTTGAAACAGATAAATCTGTCTTGGAATCATTTCTAACAAACGTCGCATTCGGCCATATTTAAAATCCGTTAAATTGAACTATTCACACGTTCAGAAAGAGGCACACTGTGCGCTTTTATCAGCGGAATCAAGTCCATATTTTGGCGTCAAACGTCCTTTGATTGTCTTTCATGATTTTTTCATCGATGCATGTTCACAGAATCTATTGGATTTCATGCATCAAGCGTACGAAGGCATTTTTGATAAAGTCCTCGCATGCTTATTTGGTGAGTGTCCTTTCGATTTTATCTGGAGTCATCACGTTGCATATGATTCAAGAACTATAGACATCTTTCTTTTGTATTCCTCGATCCCTGTAAGACTTGTGAAACGATATTCTTTCAGGGACTGGTAAAACATGGCGTTTTGGCAAGAGTGAAAATTTACGTGAAATGAATGAGCTAATTCCTATGATCAAATTTCCAGTCGACTTCCAACGTCGTATACCATCGCCCGAGAATCTGAATTACTTAAAAACGTCGAATTTCGAAAAATTGCGTCTTCATGGAATTGCTTCGATATTTTCAACTTTTTTGCTGAAGCATGAAATATTTGAGCAAGAAATCGTCGGTATTTTTTCATTAAATTATAGTTCATCATGAAAAAGCGTCTTGTTAAAACTCTGACGAAGTTTATTCGGCATCTCTCATGCATGCAGATCGTTTAATCCCGGTTAAGAAGCAGCTGCTCCCATATTTTATCGGTGCAGAGCATCAAACTTACAGCGACTACTCTACTCGACATATTGTCTACTTTGTTCACACCTTGGGCCCATCGCATAATTATTCGACCTTCGCTTTTGGAAGCATAAACAACGTTGATGCCATATTGGTTACCTCTGCGCATGGCATTCTTCCCCAAGTCGCTCGAAAGTTCATCGAAGAAAAAATTGTCGAACTTTTTTATCGTTTGAATACAAATGCGAACAAGACCATGGTCACTGATCTGTTAGGACGGCAGATGCTGCGAGTAGCGTGCGATATAGTTTTGTCGAGATATTGTCAGTAATTGAAACTTCGTGTATGTCGGTGGACAGGGCAGCCACTTGAGAACTGGCTTTTGGTGAGTCAGTGACTGGGGTTTTGTCGGTAAGCAGCGTGAAGGTGGACATTATTATCATCCGAACTCGTGCATTTGAGTTAGATAAGACAATGTGCACTCATATTCATGAGGAAGAGCGAGGTAATTTCTATGAAATTGTTTACAGAATTTTTGTACATTCATATCGTGTTTATGGATTATTCAAAGAGCTAACGTCGTAAGAGTGACAGGTTTTTTAACTGACATAATTTTGCCGTGTTTCAATGTTCACCTCCCTGCGCTGTGAAAGAATGGAGGGAATTTCACGCCATACAGTCATTTTTTTGATTGGTAGAGTATTTAGATGCTTAGCGCATAATTGATATGTACAGTTGCATAAAACGTCGCATATTAGCAGAGTTGCAACCGTATTTTATTTTGATAGAAGAGTGCATGACTTCCGAACATAATTGATAGCGTTTTTATGCAGTTTTTTTTAAGAAAAACCTGACTTCTTGGCAGTATGCTGTGGGAAGATGTACTGTACACGATGAAGTTGGTTTAAGTGCATATTCACGAATTTGTTTGATGAGCAGGGACTGATTTTTCTGGAAGATGTGGAAGAGGATTTCGAAAAGATTTTGGAATAGTCTCCGCTATTTGGCCCTATTAAGGATTTCATTAGCATTCTTGAAAATTGGCATACTGACCCTTCGATAATCACTTCGCTATGCTTTTTGCAGTCGATGCAAGTACAGCCGTGAATGCAGTTGCCTGAAAAAAAAGTTATATTTTAAAAAATGGAGGGCGTAGGAATTTATCGTTCGCTTAGTCGAGGTTGGTGCCTTTGTTGACCACGCCCGCTATTTCCGATTCGGATTGGTCACATTTTTGAAGGCAATTGGAATATATGGGCCCAGTAAATCTCACTCTATGAAAGGTACACACTTTCCGACTTCTTGGCGTTGGTTTTCGCTGATTGGCATTGTTCTTGAGCTAGAACAAACAAAAAAATCACAATATAGTACCAGTATGCGCATCTACAGACCTGAAAACTGATTTTTTCCGCGCGTTTGACTAGGTTAAGGCGCGGTCGATACTTACACAAAAAGGCGGGTAATTTGAAAACCTCAAAACTGTTGTTTTGGTCTTACCTCAAATTGCATACTTTTTTTCAGGAACCTGAACTATATATTAGGTGCGCCTAACTTCCTGAGAATCCTAGCGTTCAACTTATTCATAAAATACTCCCAATAGATCAGGTTCAAGCGATAATAGATTGCTTACCACACGTTCGTTACCAGAACGTTAAAATCTTCCACCAAAAGCTTCAAATGGGTGGTCAGAATCGTGACTTGTTTGGCTCCAAAAGTGCTAACCAGTAATCTCTGCAGTCGTTTCGATAATTAATGCTTTTAAGCGTAATCCTTCATGACTCCCTTCAAGTCGTTCCTGCCTTCAAGAAAAGGGGAAAAATAAAAAAAATATTCTCCCACGATTAGATTATCCGCACGTTACTCACTTCACGATTCACAAAAATTAGAGGGAAATGTTGAAAATGAGCGCGTTTCTCCAGACCCTTGATTTCCAAATCGCAAGTCATGAAACCCGTAAAACGACCAGCCAAGACCAAGTTTGATAGTTGCTGTCCAGTTAGCTCATTTGGAATGTTATGATAGGGGAATTGCTTTCGACAATATGCAATCAAATCCGGATCGCGCGGAATTTTAAAAAAATTATTCTAATTGGCCTTGGAATCGTGGATCATGCTCTCTTGGAGAAGAAATTCGCACTTTTACATTATGACGACCTTGTGATTGGTGAAGAGGGAATACTTTTGCAAATGTTCATCGATTCGAGCGGTCCATTCTTGTCGTTCCGCCCACAGAATCTGATCAGATTCTGAGAGGGAGCGGTATCGACGTTTATGCGCCGGATCTTGACATTGATCGAGGGCGTGAGCACGCCAAAAGCACTAAAACGAAATAAAAAAAGGTTTTCGACCAAAGACCCGGAAGGTTCTCGCGTTACATCGACCTCCTGATAACGATTGAAAACTATGCTCGATCCAAACAAGAAAAAAAAACGAGGAACGAAAAAGTCTTGCCACGGTTCAGCTCGCCTCATATCAGCCCGCAAATCTCACCCAGCTACTAGGTTCTTTCTGAGAAGGTCGTATAAATCTTGAATCATGCTGGATGGTCGCGTTTTTGCGACAAACCTTACAAAGTTTTCCTAACTCAATCCTGGATACAAATAAAACATTCTCAAACTGCGTGGCAAAGACAAACAGAGCATAAAAAATTACCACCGAGAGATAAAAAGCCCTTGGAAGGATCGATCTCATTCTCCATCGTCCAGCAGTCGTACAAATTCTTTAATGTCAACATCAATGAGGTAACATCAGCCTGAAAAATTAACATAAACAAAAGTAATCTGTCATTCGTTCGCAATCCTCTTCATCTTCATTGCAGACAAACTGCACCTTGTCAAAGTTTTCGAAATTTGCTTAGACGCAGAAAAATGTCGCTTTTACATCGGCTTTGGTTTCTCTGGACACCAATGTTAACGCGCAAATGATGTTCTCCCTAATTTCAGAATTCGTCATTTTGAAAATAGTTTCGTCCTCATTTTCAATGAATTTTCTTTCACTTTTTGTTTGAACTACCCGCACATCGTTTTCGGATTATGGCGGAAAACACGCTCAAACCCTAATCTTTTGAAAAATGATAACAGGACGAGTGCGCGCTGTTTTCTTTGAAATTCTATTGTCATATATTTCATATGATAACGACCAGGAAGAGAACACATAAGTTGATTCGAGTTATTTGGGTGGTGATTGTCAGATTAGCAGTCCCGTGGACGATTCTCGCCCATTTGCAGACTGTTTACTATAGGAGTCGCACATGTACATGTGAACAATTGCAAGCGGGATATTTGAAAATTTTATTGTTTCCTTAAAATTACAAAACAAAGACGACGATTTTATTCAGCTTTTGAGGCTGTTTTTAAAAATATGACTGCTTTTGCGGTAAGTTTAATGATACGACGTGGCCAGAGACTTGTATGCTAAGCCCTCCGGCCTCCTTCAACGCTAGGGAATAGGGCGCGCGCAATGGTGACATGTCAATCGATAACGGTTTGTGTGCTTGAGCCGGCCTGCTAGATCTATAAGGTAGCCATGTCTTGCACCAAAAGAACTCGATTGTGGTAAAATTAAGATTCGGGCAGCATTTACAGTAATATTACTAATTTGGATCCAAACCTCATCTTCAACATTTTGAGCTGCGCACATGAGTGCGGTAAAATTAAGAATGAGATTGAGAATAAATCAAGCGGTCACAGTAATTCCTTCAAGGCAGTCGCAACAACTCTGAGCAAGATGGCGGCTCGAAAAAATGCGTTGTTTTTGGCTGACGCTTACCTTTTAGCTAGTCGTCGATGATTAAAAATTAGGGAAAAATGATTCGACTATTGCATCCAGTAATCAGTTTTGCATCTCGGATAAGCGTCTACTGATCTTCTGACTACTTTAACCCGGACATTATTTCGTTTGAACCGAAATTTGGAAACACGCTTCTGCCCGATGTTCATTGATAAACATCATTCCAGGGAATTCATCGATTCTCACACGCTCCGACGCCAGCTTGTTATCCATCAAGTAGTCCTGGTGAGTGTGATAAAGATTTTCCGCTTCCTGTTCGATTTCTCTAAATTTTTGAAGTTTATGGGCGGCGAGACAACAAAAAAACAAATGTTCTTCCCATTTTCCTTCGCACCAGTGCAATCATTTTTTTTTATACTCAAATGTGTTTGCTGTTGGCGATTAAGGGTGGCAGATCTTGGGTGCGAAAAATTTGGTGAAGCAATGGGCAAGTCGCCCACAAAGTTGACAAAAACGACCACAGACAAAAAGGTAGAAAATTGCAACTGAGAACAAACTAACAGTTTGAGACTTGAGCTAATTTAATCGAGCGTGAAACATTTTGCTTACTTTTGTGTCCTCTCTTTCAAGACTACATTGCGCCACGAGATCAGTTCCGTTGAATGCATCAATTGCTAAATCCATAGACGATCGATCCATTATTGAAGGCTCCTGCATATTAGGCGCGTGGACGCGTGCGGGCGTGCGAGCGCGCGTGCGTGAACAAAAATTCAGGTTATACTTCACGCGTGAAAGCTAGCGTGGGCGCGTGCGTGAAGATGGCGCGTGCGTGAGAGAATGGGGGGGAGGGGGTCGCGTGAACACGTGACGCCGCCTTGCGTGAGCCTCCGTAGCCCGATCAGTCTGCTAGGGGGCATGGTTTGGCAGTCTCACTCGTGAAATCGAAATGCCATATTCTGTGTTTACAGCAGATCGATATTTTAAAAATCCTTGTTGAGAATGCTTTCTAATTTGTCCGAAAAACATCTAGCAATAACCGCATTGACGGTCTAATGAAAAAAATATGTAACAAGTAAAAAAGGCAGCTTTCGATTTTATCTTTTTGAGCTGTCATGATTCCGAAAAATGACGTAAATAACATCTGAAGTCATCTATAGTATCTAATCTCAATCGCTTAGCCCCGCAGCGTGGTCAATCCACCAAGCATTTCATTTGACTGGCCCTGTGCCCTGTGCGGGGACATTTGAAGTCTGAATTCATGCGGGAGTATCTCACGAATGGTAAGACCTGGAATAAAGTTGAAAAAGGCGTTCGAAAGCTCATCATCTTGCGGCTCAATACATTTAAAATCCTTCCAAGACCACGTGCTAGGGACATATGGGCCAGATCGCCCAAGTACACATTTTTATGTGTATTTTTATAAGGAGGGGGTGAAACGTATATTTGACTTTTGCATCACCATGCACTCATGGGGTACTTACTACTGAGCACGAAAAATAACGGGGTCAAATTTTTCACTTAGAAAAGTCTCGGTCGACCCTTGCAGAAACCATGTCTTAAAAAAATCATTTTTCAGTAATCCATGACGTAGATTTAACAAATTTGACAAAACTGTCGTGTTGCTTAATAAATTCGACCTTTTTCTGAACTTTTTCCTTTTTACTACTGAAAAAACAAGTGAGATTCAAGGCTCCACGCGCGTGCGTGATTGATCCAGGAAAAGTCAATTTTGGTCCGCACGCCACGCACCGCGTGCACGCTTAGCGTTCACGCGACCATCACGCAAGCCCAACTTTTTTGACCGGCATACTTCGACGCAGCGCGTGGCGTGGCCGCGTGATCACGTGACCGACCGCCACGCGCTCACGCCACGCACGCACGCCCGCACGCGTCCACGCGCCTAGTATGCAGGAGCCTTAAAGGCGGCTGATCACAGTCGTAATGAAGGAAGAAATTTGAATTGCTGATAGGGTTATTATTGCACCGTAAGCGTCGGCAAATTTCTCGGCCTCACTCTCCAATCTGCTCAATAAAAATGAAAAGGCGGAATTCAGCTTGAATGCAGAATTTTGTTCGAGAAATATCTGAAAAAAGTTGGGGTAAAATATTCAGGTTTTGCGCTGGATATTTGGTCTAAAACACAGCTTATTGCTCGAAAATAATGCTCGACTTTTCCGAGAATAATTGGAGCGAATAGTGGAAGGCGTATCATGAATATTTTTATAATTTTCAAGTCGGTCGTATGAGTTCCAGTCGAGTAATAGTTTTTCATCATCGCGTTGTAAATTTTCTGGTCCTAAGGCGACCACCATACTTCGAATTCTTTCAGTTCCGGGCAGATAATTTGATCTTCCAGCGGCGTGTCGATGTCTCGAGCTGTTTGCCAAGTCGACCGAAAATTGTTAGATCCAGTTTGCACGACGTAGGGGATCGACTCGGGACCCAAAAATCTCGGGTTGTCGGGATCGAAGGCTTTTCCGTTGTCTCCTCGCCCACTGTCCGCATGATCGTTGGCTGAATTTTGAATTGCTTTTGCCATGTTTGAGAATTCAAAAATGACTGGTGCAACGACGAATGCCTAAGTAAGGCCCGTTCAGACTTCGGTGTGTTTGTGTGATTGTGGAGGTGGGGAGGTGTGGTTGTGAAAGTTTTTTGCTTCCCGCTAGAATCAAACATCGCCCAGTGTGGTTGGCGTTGCTGAAGTGTGGTTGTGGCAACACGCCGCTAGAAGATCAAATCATTTCTTGGTCGGGTTTGGGAGACGGGGTGTGATTACGAGCCAACAGATGGCTTATCACGACTGGTGGCACGTCTAACTATGGCATGGTCTGGTGGCCTGGTTTTTTTTCTCCCTCTTAGGGCCTCCATTTCCACTTTTTCGCTTTCTGGCGGGACTGTCGCGTCTTACGCGAAAGGTCATGAACAGTTCCCACGCCTGTCTCTGACTGTATTTTCCTGCTTACGTAGCCTCCCCCAGTCATAACTCACGGCTACTGCATTATTCAATTAGCTCCCCGCTTCCTACGCCAGCTCAATCACCCAAGAATGCTCGCTTAGTTCACCAATTGCTCACCCGCCTCTTTGTCTTCTCCATCCCTATATAAGGACCAGTTTAATTGGGATTAAAGTGGTGCAAATAAAGGTGTCTTATTACTCCTTGTGGTTCATCGACGCCACATCGGGGGTGGTGAAGGCAGTATCTGCGACAAAGCATCTAGTCGTGGGGGCGACACTGGTGGGGTGGTGGTGGTAGTGGCTGCGACGAACTGTTCAGTCGCAGCCGTGGTGATCAATGGGATGGATGCGGGCCTAGTAGTTGTAGTAGCCCATTGTGTCGGCGGTCGAGCGGCAATGGCGGACTTTGTTCTGCAGGCCCAACGAGTTGCAGGTGATAAAAAACAAAATCTCGCTTAGTGCCATTATAGTCCACTCGCCAAGTACGGTCAGTATAATAATACACTTACTCCTAACATCGGCAATCGATCTTCGCGCGACCTTGGAAACTTCTTAACAGCTGGCTTTGGCAAAAAAGGCGACAGTTGTGATCCGTAAACGTGCCCTCCAATCAGGTAGCCCGATCTCGAACACATCTCGAATGTCTAATAACGCCCAGACGTTGTACGGGTCAGAGATTCAATAAAGGTGAATCGTCGAGGCTGCCTGGCACTTTTTGTATTCATCGACCGAGTGAATAGGCCCCCCATCGCATCAAAGCATCGTGGTGGGGGGACTGTGGTCAACTGTGGTCAACTCAAAGCCTAAAGTCCAACGAGCAAAAAAAGGATGTGCGCTGTTAAACTATCCCCCATCCATTAGTTTCTTATACAACTTCCCTCACCTTGCCCAGTTCTGATCTGATAAGCAGCAGCATCCTTAACCTAATCCCGGCCAGAATGGGGTGTGAAATCTTTTGGGCGCCTAAAAGGTGGGGGGGGGGGGTTCAGAGGGAGACAAAATGCGGTGCGAAGTTTTTACATTTATGAAGCGGGCTCATGACTCGAAAAATGATTTTTCTAGACGCTCTAGGTGAAAAAAAATTTCTCAATTTCCAGTTTGAAAATGAAAAATGCCATTTTCCAGTTTTTCTAAGTCTTGGCTTCAAGACTTCAATTTTCCCCGATTTTTCCGCGTTTTCCAGATGCAATTCGAAATTATCCCTCAAGTTTCTAAAATTTAGAAGATAGACTTTCTGTGAGGTCCGACCAATAGGAAACAGGTTGCCAGCCTTAAATTTTCGTGCTGCTTTTTTATGTTTGAATTCGATGCACCCATTCGTAATGATAGTGACGCAACTGCTTGCTTTTCTGTGCGGACTCGATTTTTTGGGGATCATTCCGAAAAATGGACTCGATTTTCCTAGGATTTTCCCCAAAAACGGACTTTCTTGTGCGGATTTTCTTGGGTTTTCTGGAAGTCGTTGACCGATATCAGCTCTAACTCATTGATCTTCCGGTTTTTTTTTTAACAAAGACACATCATCGTGTTGGGACACGAATGAGAAATCGAATGCCCATCGCGGAAAGTTTCTATCTCTCACCTATTTTAAGATATTAGGCGCCAAAGTTGAGGGTCCTGTTCGAGTTGGCGATATTCAGACCTCTCGCGACCTGCTCCTTCAGGCTAACTGGGAGACGGGGTTTGACCAGCCTAAAATATGGCCAATTCATCTGGCTTTCAACATGACCCCTATCAGCTATACTCAAGCTTCACATTTGATATGCAATCATGCAAAAAACTGCAGCAACAACAGGCCTGCTGCGAAAAACAAGGAATTTTCTGACAAAACCAAATTTTTCGAACTCTTGGCAAAAAAACATAAAATCAGACATGTATTTCCACATAGAGCTTAAAATAGCATGGATTGGTTCATCCGGGCAGAAATTCAACTTCTAATCGTGGAAATAGAGTGAAAGAAAGTAGCGATTACTATGTGCCACAAGTATGCACCTGATGAATATCTGATGATCTGTATCGTCTTTGTCGTTATAGCCCCTTGAATAGTGAATATCGGCACTTCGGACTGCGTAGCGAAATAGGAGCAATTATTTTCGCGCAAGCTTCTAACTTCGCTCATTCGAGCCTCCCGACTGTCACCAGGTTTTTGCACCTTAGCATTATTGCGCGCGGCAAATTCAAATAAATGACTGTCGGGGAGCCAACTCTTTTAAAGTTACAGAGCAGCCTCCATCCGCTAATTTTTCTTTACTTTAACAAAATGACTTGTACCTTATAGCTTGACTCTGTACTTGAACACTTAATCCTGACCCCGCCGCGACTTTTGGCATGGCAGAGTCAGTATTGCGGTAGGGCTCAAAATTTTTGGCTTATATAGGGGTGGGGAAGATGGGATTTCCTTGGTTTTTTGCATAAGGGGGTCACTATTTTTTGGCTCGTTCAGACGGGGGGGGGGGGGGGGGGTAGACCGTTTTTCAAAACTTAAACATTACAAAGTTGACAAATTCCCAACCTAAGAGGGAGGTCACGGTGTCCCTCTTCTCCCCGTTTCGTATGCTTATTAAGCAGCACCGCTGCAAAGACTTTATTGGTGATTCCTCCTCTGCATGGAGCTGGCAGCTGGTTGCTTCCCTCCCACCCCCATCAAGGTTATCTTTCTGCCATGGACTGGGCCAAAAAAACCGAATAGGATCGAGATCAGGATCCTAGCGCAGGGTTGAATCAGTCGATGTTGTCAACGTAGGCGACCAAGAGTATAGCCCTCAATAGTGTGAGAAAAATTGTATTTTTCCAGATTACAATTTCTGTTCTCAATTATGTGTCACTCTTCGAAGCAACCAGTTTTTGCACCGTTGTTGATCATATTGTTGTGTAAGTATAACCTCAAGAGTCGTGGAAGTTCGAATTCTAGACGGTTTTTGAATTTCTGGTGCTCTCACAAACTCGAGTCATTTTGGTTACAAGATATAATGCTTTGCAAAAGAATGTCTTCTAGGGTTTATAATCATGTCTACGATTGTAGTGATACAGTTTCAGGAAAAAAGTCTTATTTTTTGTCAACCCATCCTTAAAAGATTCAGCTAGCTGAATTTAAGTGAATAATTAATTTTTCCTCACAAAAATCTTCATACCATGCACATTTGGTAAACAAAAGTCTTCATTTTGCTTCATTCAGATTCCGCACTTTACCACTCAAGACTTCAACAGTTTACAGTTTACAGCTTACAAAGAACCCTAGTCATTCGTTAGAGTCTGATGAGGGTTAAGTGCGGAAAAGAAACCTCCATGCAGTATATTGGGCAAGTCTTCCCCTCAGATCCTGAAAATGTAACTGTAAAGTGTTTCCATAAAAGTTCATAGCGCTAGCGTAGAGAAGCTAAAAAAGAGCTGAGGTGAAAACTAAATCAGAATCGGGAGAATGTCGCAAATTTTATCGATGAGTGGACCGAAGTTCGAGAGTATTCATTATAGTTATACAGCTGCAGGACTTGCAGGACTTGGCTGCGCGACCACGCGACCACTTATCGATATAGCCGCCCTTTTAAGTTGACAGTTAGCAAAGCTCTCTCATTCTTATAAGATGAAGAAGGATATATATTTATGTACATGTTAACAAGTCCAAATAAAGACCTTGCACGATGTCAGCGCCATTCTTCTCTGGTAAATCTGCTTAGGTCTCACCTAGGTTGAGTCTTCATACTGGGTCTGGGAAGTACATATACAGTAGATGGGAGCTTAGGAGTTGAAGCAGGCTAGCTACGCAAAAAAGGTACCGCTACTCGGAAAAACGCACAACTTGATATTTTTTGCAGCGAGTACCACTTCGGCGGGTCTTCAGTGCCATGAATGCATGGAAGAACGCAATACGTGCGACTCATATGGAAAAAACTGCTCGAAAATCGGCAATTGCTCGACAGGGAGCGGCACATGCATCGGCGATTGGTGTTACACATACGCATGCCGTCTGAGTGAGAATATAACCTTGTTTGATAAAATACTCAAGGATGAACGACTTTTCTTCATTTTCAGAGTATGGTGCCCATCGGGAAGATGGGCACCAGATGCGCAAGGGTTGCGTGAACAATGTATCTGAAGTCATCGAGAACTGTCCACAAAGACACCCGGGATCAAATCTAGCATACGTCTGCAATTATGAGTTTTATTTCTTGCTCAGTTGTCCACAGCAACCACTTGCCAGTAGAATTGGAAACAGGTATTCACCCCCTTGGATGTGGCCTTTGCATATGCGATGAAGACAAGTGCAATGGAAAGAAGGACGAAGAAAAGGTTGTTGACATGTTTTTAGCAGCGCACAAAGAATGCATAATCCCCAATTTTCTTGTTGTAATAGTGGTGTCGAGTTTGATAATGGTCGAAAAGGTCTTTTAATAAGGAGAGTTTGGAAAATTGGTAGAGGAAAGTCTTGAGCTGATTCTATGCCAGAAACTATATTCCCTTCACCTAATAAAATTAATTTTTTGCACCCTGCAATATATCTGGTATAAGATGCATCTTAGTTGATTCTCAAAATAAATTAATTCTAATGAACCCACTAAAAATAGGCTCGCTCCACTTGCATTTTTTGTGTAGTTGCTCAATGGGCTTGCGGCCTGAAACTCCTTGAGAATCGGTGACTTGGTCACGTTGCGACTGCTTAGTAAAAAACACAAAACGAATCAAACAAGAGTCGATGATTAACAAAGTCAACATATCACTCACAACAGTGTTTGGCTCCTTGATGAGTGAACACCGCGTGATTTTCATCCCATGGTTTTTTCAAGAAGCGTTGAAAACTAACTGAAAACAGACTTCCTGGAAGAAAGACCTGGTAGATTGCAGGGGGCATGCTAGGTAAAAGAGCTCATTCGAGAATCTGGAACAACTGAGTGAGCAGCGACCGTCAAAGCGAATCGTCAAAAATGACGCGATTTGACAGGTCAGCGTCATCGGCAGTGGGTCTGTGCAAAGGGTCTGTACCAAAACCGCCTGTCCATTGTTGGACTCGCGAGGTCAGTTCTTGAAAAAATCGCTGTCAACACCGCCCGCCGCTCAAGGGGCTTCGCTGGCCGCGTCAATCTTACCTAGCTAAGAGGCTATTCTTGCCATTTCGATCGCTAGAAGACTTCTGATCAGTCGCAATCGAATCAGATTGTTCCATTTCTTTTTTTCCTGCTAGGCCTTTTTGTTTGCTTTATCCTGAATCGGGCAACCTTGGCCCTCTAGCACGCAGATTTAAGTCGTATTACACAATAGGGGCACCTCGAATGACAAAAAACAACTCGCTGTGACTGATTCCACCAAATTTCGATTTACTTTGTCACAAAATGGTTTATTGCATCGAAATGATCACCGTTTTTCATTGCTATTGTGCGAGTGACAAAGTCAGCTGTGCAAGTCAGCAGACACGAAGGCCATCCAGCCGGACGTCTAATGCTTGAGGACGACATTTGCCGTCATATAATTCGAGAATGGTTTAATGAAAATTTTCGAATTTCTCGTTTTGGGGGAGAAGACGAGGAGAAAGATGAAGATCAACCTAAATCAACAGCCAGACATCATACAGCAGTAAACCTTAGTTTTTTTAGAAGTTCAAACATTAAGAATCTGCCTTTTTGCACAGATTTTTCGAATGCATTCATTTCTGGAAAATCACAATATATTTAAAAGGGACCAGTCACTTTTTAAGCTATTCTCACTTCGTCGCTCGTGGAATACTGGATGGATTCTGATAATAATTGACATGGTTGGAGAGCTAGCTAAAAATCAACTTTTTCAGTTCAGTCATGCTTGTTTTATCGACTATCGGAAGTAGCTGGCACTGGTTTTTCTTTTTTTTCATTTTTGGCGGAGTGTTTCGGAACATCAACTGAACGGGTTGAGTTGCAGCGCCATGACTGCCTAGGACGCGCTCACGTGAAGACACAGCTGAGGCACAGACAATAGATTTGCGCCACATTCAAACTCCCCAGACAATGGACATCTCACGACTTCATCACAAGCGGATGTCACGTGCAGGTGTTGTTGGCCGCTCAAGCTGACAATAAGCCAAGCGCTCTGGCTCCAACTGAATTGGAATGCAGCATATGCCAGCAACATTGACTTCACAGATCTTTCACTCTACAAACTTAAATAGTGAAGTGAAAGATTCATGCTGCTCAGAAATGACTGAAACCATAATTAACCATAACCATAACATGAAACCATAACTTTTTTTTAGTAAAAACGCATATTCCCACTATGTTTCCACTCCTCACTAATATCTCCGACCCCAACAACTCCCGTAATGAGGAGGGAGTCTTGTCAACTGTCAAGTCGAACAAAGCCAGTAATTGTTGTTCTCACATGAAAAAAAGCTCTGTGCAAGATATCAGAGGCGTCTGGCCAACTGATCAGCAGTGGTCACCCAAAAACCTTTTAAATTATAAAAATTGTTTTGGATTTTTTAGGTTTTTCGAGAGAAAACCACCAAACGAAAGTATTGGAAGCCTAAATTCGAAGCCAAAAACCCGAAAACTGAGTTTGGAAAGAGCCCTGAATGTTTTTATCAACGCTCCAGATGCTTACCATACAAGAAAAAGAAAGAAGATTTTTTAGGCTCGAGGCCACCACCATTGGTAAACAGTAGGCACGACGCCTCTGATATTTTGCGGCAAACAGAGAGCAGAGAGCAGTTGTAAACGCTTACTAATTACGAGTTTCTGGTTTTGTTATGTTTGACTTGTCGGTTGGCGATGTTTCCTTGCGAGTCATAAATGTTTTCTCTGGTCTCAAATGTTAAAAATGAGAAGCTGACTCGCAACTCTTATTAAAAGCAAAGGAAGAAAGCATCGATGCAGACTAGAGATCTTATCCCATTAATTGCAATGAAGTGGTTAAAGAAAAGTTGCAATAGTTGTCTGCCAGTTGTCATTCGAGATGCCGCAGCTTAGAAATTCGGATCGCTTAGTTCTTTTGAAGACAATTTGAACTGTCATCACGTTTGGGCGACAACATCGTTATTTTGAATTTGCTGCCAATCAGGTTCGAAGGCATAATGTGCACAGCTGCGCAACATAGTCAGCATGCCGCATCCTAGCAGACGAGATCGATAAGAACCTGATTGGCGGTAAATTCAAGATAACGATGTTTTCGCCCAAACGTGATGACAGTTCGAATTGTCCACATTTGACTGATTTCATGCCTCTTGGCACTGTTTATTTGTTATCATTCCTTTCCGGGCTTTCATGGAGAATGCCGGACACGCTGACTGATTCATACCGTTAGGGGGCGCCCGCGTCGGTGCGAGCCAGTGATTTATCAAATATAGTATAGCCATGCGCTTTTTACCTCACGGAAAATTAATAAAGAATTTGGTTTTCGCGTCTCGAGATGAGGATTGCTGAATTTTTTCAATAATTTTAGCTAAAAGCCCATTTACTTTTTGATATTGTATTTTACTTTTTACATATTCCATCGGTGTTATCATAGAGCTAATCATTAATCGGATGGATCCGGGTTAAAAGATTTTCTGCGGTCGCCGTGTGCAAAATGTGTGCAGATTTGTCGACCGATTTTTCAACGATCGAGAATTTGGAGGATCGGAAATCAGAAATAATAATACAGGTGATACTTGTGTTTGCTTAATCTTCTTTCTAGTATATTTTGCAGTCGTCGTTATCATTAAAATGTAATCAATAAGTGTGTTTTGTACCCAAATTACTGATCTTTAGAAAGAAGGGGACTTCTGAACGCAGTCTAATTGGACTCGACCATCGTGCGAGGATAGAATGGGATAGGATAGGTCACTTGTTACAGGATAGGAGACGGTCATATTCGAAGCACCACCGTTCATATTAAAATCTAGGCGAACTCATGCATTCGATTTGACAGTTTTCTTGAACCTCTATAGGCTTTATCAATGTAGGACGCATCGACGTCATCCTTCCACGTAGAAAGTAACCAAGCAACGCAATAAACAATGAAATCAATGAAGCGAAAAATAGGGAAATCATAAGGATGTCCTTAAAAGAAAATCTGCCGCCATCCTATTCATTTACGTTCTTGATTGTACTCGAAGGGCTGGCAGTAAAAACGGTACGACCGACATCTTCCTTCGAGCCGTGTTGTATCTTTGACGATTGTTCCACGCACGGGTACTCGGAGCGAATAACGTGTTGCTCGGCCAGTGTTGCGGGTGCTGCTAAGGGGAATCGTGCCATCGTATTCGCTCCCTGTCTCGTTGACGAATTAGCCGAGGTCAGGCGTGCGATGAGAAAGATTAGGAGCAACTTTGTCCGACTCATTTCTTCGAGTAGGTCAGCTTCAATTCTTAGCTTCACATCTAGTGCTCCTATAAGGAAAAATCTATCGCGTACGAATCTAAAAACCTGTGACTAAGACAGAGCCCCTCGCTTTTATGAGATAGTACTTCTCACCCCTTACCAAAACTAGCCTATTTTCTCAAATTTTGTTGAATATTCAATTTCAAACCGAGAAAAGTCCTTAGTAGCCATATCCGGTCGCTAGGAGACGGACGCGCGCGAGACCCCAGCCAGCTTGTTTTTCGAAATTTCAAATTCGTAGCCGGCTCGGCGTGGAAGGGGGGGCAGCGCCCGCCCGCCTAATTAGTTAACTTTTTTAATCGATTAATTAATTACCACGCCAGCCGGTCCATCTAGCCAGCCAGTGAGGGGGGGCGGCAAGCCGGCTCAATGACGTCACGCGAGCCCGCGCGCGGCGGACAATTCAGAATCGAGGGGTGTGGCTTAGCGGTCACGTGACTCCACCCATCAGCCAATCAGATGTAATAGAGCCATGGGTCCGACTGGGCCCTTCACCTATATATTCTCTACTACTAACATGCACGAAACTTGGTGAAAAGTATGCCACAAACCGACAATATTTAGTTCCCGACCTTGGTGTAATTTTTAATGGTGGAATATAACTTTAGCTTGGATAACTGAATTTTAAACACGAATATCACCAGCGGGCGGAATATTTTTGGAAGCCATACGTTGTGAGTGCAGCTCATGTTAGCCGCACGTACTCTAGATCCTCCTTTTTTCAAACTTGCTGTTCAAGACGACAAGACCACGTAGTTGGTTTTGTTTAATTTTTGTTTAATTGGTCATTTTTTGTGGATCATTTGCTATGCTTTTTATTGTTATGATAGAGTCTCAAGTAACTGTTAAGGTTTTAAAAGAAGAAGCAAAACAATGCCCTATGGGTATGAGGTCGAATTAGATCAGGAGTGTTGTAGCGGACACGGCCAATGCTGGATAAACCTGGTATTTGATTATTGATTTATAGTATTTTGACGCATTCATAATCGGCCAACACCAGTCGGTACCACGCAGGATGGCGACGAACAATTTGCCAACCACCACAACACGCTGACTCTGATTAGAGATATAGGATTGTATCTATCGAAGTACATAGAAGAAAGGAACTGCGTGATAGCCTTTAAACGTCCAGAACATGTTTGAATGAAGAAAATGATAAAGCTTTCTTTGAATCAAGAAACACCTGGTCACTAAGCCACCTTTGAAATCGTGAAGCTAGTCATGGATTCTTTGTGTTTTCACTACAAGTGCATCATTCGTCCCACGCCGTGGGCAGAAGCCAAAGTGACAGTCCGACAACTGAGAAAAGATTGAAGTCATTAATGCATCAATGACTTAAATCCTGTCTTAGTTGTCGGACGCAGTGCAATAGGACGATATGAGACAGCTGTGTCTTTTCACCTGGTTTACTGTTTGGGACCACCTTAGCGGGTTCCCATATTCAGAGAAAACATCCCAATCGATCGAGCGATTAAAGACTGCCAAGGCAATTGATTTAGCTATTACGTTGAGCATAAGTGAAGGTGATACCATCATCCTCTGGCGCCACATTGACACAAAAAGACGAATTTAATTCTCAACGAAGAATAGAGAAACCTCGCTTTGAGTAGAAACGGGCGAGAACGAGTAGAATTAAGTAGAATATCATTGAGGCTGTGATATAAACGCACAAGTAGCTAGACTATTCGCCAGGTCATAGCACAGCATCTCGCCACTTTGCTAGCACGCCGCTTATGATCGGGCTACGCACGTCCGTTCTTGGTGGAATAGCGGGCTTTCCGGGATCACATGATCCTCTGTGAAAACGAAATATGTCGCGCGCACATGAGGATCAGAAGGAGTCACAGCAGGGCTTTGTCTGCTTCTTAGCGGTAACTGTTTTGAACTTTTCTTTGAGATGTTTTTGGCGTCCGTCGGCTGGTTCAAGCGACAAATACGAATTATGTGAATTTACAAATCATTTTATGAAGTTCCCAGATTGTTTAAGCGTTTAAGATAATGAAGGACAGATTTCGCGGGGGATTTTCAGCTAGAAATGTATGGTAAAAGCGTTAAATACAGCGCTTAACTCGCGTATGGAACCTCGGTGCTCAAGGTGGCTGAGTGGGCCAACTAATCCAAGTCAACGTGTCAAAATCGCAAAGCTGGCTTACATTCTAAGAAAGTTGGAAGACCTTCCGAACTGGGGTCTGACGCGGAGAAATCATTGGCCGAACATCTAGCGACTTGGCGAAAATTGGCTTTGGCTTTGTTCGTAAGGATTTGCGGTTGTTGGTCAAACAGTTGGCTGATGACATTGAGTTGGATCTCACATTCACCAATTATCCACTGTCCAAAGATTGGGTGACCTAGTCTATGAAGCACCACAAAGACGTGCTCACTGCCTGCCGTCCATTGGCTTTTGCAAAGAATCGAGCTGAGAGCATGTCCATAGATCGTATTCTTGGTTTCTTCGACATCTACAAGGAAGTGTTGCTAAAGTCTGGCATTGGTGTCGTCATCGGTGATTCTGCGGCAATAACGAAACCGCAGTGCCTTTGGAATTGCGACGAGACTAGCCTGCGTTCCGACCCTAGTCGTCAACAAGTCGTCGCGCAGAAGTTGGCTAAGACTGTTCTTGTCATTGCCAATTCCAATCTTCGCACGAATCACGTGGTTCTTGCTGGTGGTAATGCCTTGGGCCTTGGGCTACGCCTTGCAACCTTACTTAATTTTTAAAGGTTAGTGATGATAAATCAGAATCATGATTCACGTTCATCTATTGCTCCAATAAATAGAGGCATTTATTGCTGCAACAGAATGGAGAATCGATTCTGAACTATCATTACTCTTATATGTACTGTAGGTCAAAATTTGTATTCCGCCTGGACGGTGGGGGGCCCGAGGGGGGCATGCTGCAACACGTCAGCTTCCGGCTGGATGGAACCGCCCCATTTTCACGATTGGTTCATGAAAATGTTCATTCCAATTGTCAAAAAGATCGATCCGACTTCTTCACATCTGCTCGTTTTTTATGGTCATGCGTCTCACATCAGCTCGAAGCTTGTCGATGCAGCGAAAGTAAAAATCGTCTATCTGGTCTGCCTTTCACCTCATGAGACCAATATTTTGCAGCCGTGCGATGTTGACATTTTTTCACCTTTTAAAACTGGCTGGGCGGAAGTTGTTCGTCAATTCGATTTAAAATCTGGGTCAAAGAACATTGATAAACGAGATATGGCCGGCCTGCTAACATCGTTATGGGAGACACATTCGAAAGAGTTCAATTTTCAGGCTGGTTTCAAGAATACGGGGTTGTATCCTTACGATCCATCGATCCCGTTGAAGGCTGTGGAATTGCTCCAGGGCAGTGGAAATGTGGAAGGTCACAGTGATGTCGATAACAGCAATGGTTCCAATCTTTCGGATTCCAGTGGCGAAGAGCTTTTGCCTAACGATCAGCCTTCAACCTCAGCCGTATCTGTTCGACGCTCCTCTTCTGATAATGGGCGCGTTTCGGCTTGTTCGTAAATGTCCTCAGCGTTCATTAGCTTTTTTGAAAAACGTTTGTCCGGCGGGGAAAGTATTAACGGGACTGGACAGGACAGGACAGGACTGACCGCAGACGGAACTGTAGCACGTCTGGCTGTAGGGGAGAAGTTGAGAATTGAGAAGCGACGAGGGAAATGCAATAATGATCAGTGCGACATATGCACACGGTAATGCTCCAATCGTGGCAATAAGCATGGGTGGGGTTGCGTTTCTGCACGGATGCGAGGCGGTCCGATGGCCTCTTCTCTCTCCCTGTCGAGTTAATAGGCGCTTCCGCGCTTTGCCTTCCACGTAGGCGATCAATAACCCATGCCACGTCTTCCTGATTACTTGCGCTTGTTTACCTTCTTGTCCGTGGGGCCGTTCAAGAACGACGTCGCATGCAAATCAGCTTTTCTCAGCCCCCTCCCCCTATCGTATTTTGTCGGTTTGAGCCTGACCCCCCTTTTCGACGTCCAAGCCAGTACCCCCCCCCCTTACCTGGAATGGGGAGTAAGGACATATTTCAAAAAAATTTAATGGGTGTCGGCGCACTTCACCCTGCCGCTGCTCATATTTACATTTCGTACGAATCCGCATGTTCCAATACTCCTATCGGTATACATTTCAAGAATGTTTTTCGGAACGTTTAAAGACATTCAGTAATTAGATTTCAGTAACAATTTGGCAGAGGTGAAATGTGCTGATGGTTTCACAGCTTGACTCCACGCCTATAATTCCAAAAGATTGGTTGTCAATTTTTAAAATGCATTTGTCAAAAATCGAATACGCAATATAAAAGCAAGACGGATAACTCTATATGATAGAGTACATTTTTAATCAAACTTTAACCTTTTTGCTCGAAAAAATTTTTTGGACTGAAGACCGTTTTTGCCTTTACCTGACTAACAGTCAAACCTTCTAAGCGAGACTGTACGGGAACCAGCTAACACACCAGCTCCCCTCTGCGCGTCCCCAGTAGGAGCACCTCTCTAGAAGGACATCCTCGATTGGACGATGGCGGGCGGGCTTTGAACCTTGCCCCTTGTTCAGCAGCTGAGACTGTCTCCTCGTATGGCTTCTGTCTCTTAACTCTGAGAACTCTGAGCACCTCTTTGTTACTGGGTGAGACCCCACGGCCTGGCGTGCAAGGTCAGCGAGGTTCGCCAGGGATTGAACCCAGGGTGAGTCCAGCCACGCTACTGACCAATATGGAGAGACAAATGCTGAAACCGCGCCGCACAAACGCGGCCGCTTCCTATCACGAACTGAGTCTGGCAAATCAATGTAATTATAACTGAAACTATCATGAATAAGTGACCCAAAAGTGGCGGACCTGTGCTCATCTGACCGTAATTAGGCTCTAGCAGGAGAGTTTGAAAGGGACGAAAAACGCTGGAACACCTGGTGCTAAAACGATGTCGTCTTGCCTTTGACCCCCCTCCCCCCTTGTCGTTTTTTGTCGTTTTAGTGCCCAAGAGTTTTAGCCGCGGCTTCTATCGATTCTGGTCGATCTTTATGTGGCCAAAGCGTGAACCGAAAACCTTCGCAACGATGCGCGGAGAGTGATGATTTTTGCCATCGACGAGAACGTGTCGAATGCTGGCCACCCACGCCTGCGACGAAGCTGATGCGGAATGCGAGAAAGAAGCAGCCACTCCGCACACATTTCATCGTATCGTTTCGACAAAGTAAGCTCCTACGAATATGTGGCCTGTTTTGGCCCTCGTCTGCGCCTCGCTGATCAGCAGCCATTGGCAACCAACTAATGTCGACTCGTTGAACATCGACTTGGTCATTGTGAATCATTATGTTCAGTTCTACAAAGATGATCTCGAGGCCGTCAAGACAGTTCTAGAAGATGGGCTTCCCAAAATGTTCAAACTGGGAGAAGAAAGTACTCGTCTTTCTTTGGGATATTAGGCTATGAGTAGTAGTATTATTGTTGCAAACATGACCAGAAGTATGTCTGTTTTTAAGAAAATTTTGCAAGAAGACTTTAATCAAAGTAAAACTTTAAGATGGTTAACGGGCTTGGATTATTTCCTACAAAACACCCTAGATTTTGTGCTCACAGGAAAACCCTCGAGGCCACGCATTTTGCTCATCCTTTGTACTTCGAACTGTGGGAAATTCACACAGGACGCACAAAACAAAGCGCAGGCTTTAATTGCAGCTGGCGGCCTCATTTTTTACATTTACCGCAACACTATGGAAGCAGAAGACAGACCTGGTCTCCTGCGTTTAGTTGGTGGAAATAAAGACCATATTTACAACATGTCTGGTCCGTTTAGCGATATTAAAACATTTTAACATCGATGTGCTGAAAGCACTGAAGGGAATATGGGAGCAAGAGCTGTGCAAGTTCGAGGAGATTTGCTTGTACCGCAGCAACAATCAAGGCTACTGCAGCAAAGACTTCTACACACCGACCATCCCAGACTCCATTGGGGATTGTTTCAAAGTGGCCAAGGCCCCTTATACCGCCTTCAGTCCATGCGAGCCAGCCAAGTGCGAGGAAGCGTGCAACAGTCTGTGGCCATTGACAAAACCACCTCCTGACTGCAACGTCGCGTGTGGCGTGACCAATGTTGCTCGAAATGGCCCACGTCGTTGGAAGAAGCTGGAGTTTTGTCCACAGTCTTACGAATGTCCCGCGTGCACAGCCGAAGGCCGAAACCTGGCGCATAGATCTGATCGGATTATTTCACCAAAACAATTATCTTTTGTTTTCCTCGCTCTCAGCATGTTTGGCTGCATCTAATTTGAGTTGAAACTCGCGAGAAAAATGTCAAATTCTCTTTATTTCATATAAAAAAATTGATTTACAGTACAGTGACCCATACAATACATAGTCTTATTTTTCCAGGGAAGGGGAACTGAAAGCCAAGGTAAGATGGGTGATTTCTTGAAGCCGAAGAAAAAATGTTAAAAGGTTTGGTAATTCATTTTTTGCCCATTCCATTCAAATCAACGTTGTCTTTGAAGTGATTTTTCGTCGTGTCATTTGCGTTTTTTTGATTTTTTAACGTGATTTTCTTAAAATATCGAAGAGTGACCACTAAATATTACTTCTATTTTTTAAATAAACTAATTTGCTGTTTTCTTTTAGGATTTTCTGTAAGACCGGGTGTTTGTAAGAGTCGACCAGGACCTTCTCAAGCGAAAAAGATGACATCATGATTTTGTGGGCTTAGTCGTACTACCCCATAAAAGGACGGTGACGCAAAATTCAACAATATTTTTCACTTCTCGATCGATATCGCCCATATCTCGCTCATTTTTTATCGTACAGTTAAAGGATCTAAAATCTATCAAAATCTTCGCAAGATCGAATGTTATTTCAAAGTTTCTAGTCTCACCGTTCGTTACATATTTCCGCCCAAAGAATAAATTTTAAATTATTTCGATTAAAATTGTCGGATAATTTCAAAAAAAAAGAAATGAGCGCGTCATGAAAATTGCGATTGTATTGTTTTGGCTAGTGCCCCTTTTGGGCTAGCGAGATTGCGAGCTCAGCCAAGGTCTCGTTTTGGCTAATGTTTTGCAAAGATAGCCAAGCATTCTTAAAACCTGCTCTTTTCAACCCCTTTTTACAAATTGCATTTAGTGCTCAAGTAAATGAGTCAAGTGCCCGAGTGAGCTTAAATTTTGTTGCACCAGCACATGGTGAGGAGCCTTAAGGGCGAGCACATGCTCTGGCATGTGCATTTTGAACCATCTCAAACATCCCATCTTCGATAATATGTTCTGTCCTTTTCGAGAGCCTTCAAATCAGTCTCCAAAAAGTGCTTCTGGTTTTTGATAGGCTTGTCTACATTCCAATTGCGAGACTCACAGGCATGCAGAATTAAAGTGTGTACAATAGTCTATTGGCAGACTGTTGCAAATCAAATTCATCGAAACCACACGTCAGTAAAATATTTTAATCAGCCTATAATCATCACATAGCAACTTTGGACTCAAGCAGATATGAAAAATAACTGGAAATTAGATCCCATCAAGCGCCTCAAAAGGGTTTTTTTTAAATTTTTGTTAAATTTCGACCATTGTCGACCAAGTCATGGTCGGGGTGCGGACATGCCAGGAGATTCACACACTGCCTGCCTTGCGAGCCAGCCGTATGAACATTGGATAAATGGGGACTGGCCAAACGAAAACATAGGCTGATAAGGGACACTGACCAAAAAGAAATTAAGTCAAAACGGGTGGATGGCTGAACTGGGACACTCGACCCAATTATCGCTGGCGTCCATTAAAATACTGTTCATACTGGGATATCCAGCATGTAATCACTTTGATCTTCCCTATGAAGTCAGCCATCTTGATGTCAGTAATCTAATGGTTCTTTTGTGGTCTCGTGCGTCTGGCATATTTATCCCATGTGCTAACGATTATCTAACAGTGAGCCATTCTTAAATCAGTGCCAGCAATCATTACTGTTTCGACGGGCATTGGGGCCAGGCACACTGTCCATACCAATTCAGTTTTCCCAGGATCATTGTAGAGCGATGGTTCTGGGCCGTGAGAGCTGACATATTAGCGAGTGAAGTGCCGAGACAAGAGTCACTTTCCTGCTTCACAGCAGCCAAAGTCACCAAGAACATTTTCGCTTTGAAATTCTTCGATAACTGTCATGCCAAGATCGACTGCATATTATGCAGAGGGCACACAACATTAAGTGCATCTAAACAAGGCAAAGCAGGCACCAAACAATGGCCTCACGAGATCCGCGATGAAAAAGTTTAAAAGGCACAATATCGCACTGTGTACAACTTTAAGTCTTATTATTACCTAACAACAATTTCAATTGTTCCTGCACGAACATTTACTCCTCAGGGCCCACTTCTCCGCTATCCCCTTCCTCCTCATCGTCGTCATCGCTCCTTAACCTGTCCTCAGTTCCCAAGCCCTCCACCTCCACTCGCTTACTCGCCTTATCGACATCTTCTTCCATTTTCCTTTCTTCCTCGTCCTTTTCACCAACTTTATCCACTGCAGTCGCTGAGGCAGCGTCGGCTTCTGTCGGCGAGCAACTTTTCGGCGAAGCGTCAGTCAAAGATGGACGAATCGAACTTTGATTGGCACCCGCCGCCACCATCTGCCCGGTCGGAGACCAGAACTGTGGAAACGCTGTGGGGAAAGGATAAGGCCAGCAAAATTGGGCATTCCCTAGCGTCGCCATGACCGAGCCTATGTGGGGCGCACCACCGTCCTGACCCATCAATGCAGCAGTGCCTGGCGACTGTCGTTGCTCCATCGCCGAGGCACCACTGGGACACACTGGACCAGCCGATTTAGTCGTCGCAGATGAGGGATGTGGGCAGCAGTACATCATGGGCCAGGGCGTATATGGCCAACCAAATTGCGGCCACCAGCCGTTGGCTGCAGCGCTCGGTAACATTTGGTAACTAAAAGCGGATTCACACCAGCAGCACACAGTCCATAAATAGATTACATCCTCCCTGCACCACCCCCATCCACAAGAATGATACAATCAGGCGCAAAAGTTCAGGACCCAACTATATACTGTAGATACATGGGAGGCTAACATCGAATAACGCCCACCGCATTTTTCAAGACCCACGATCCCATCACTTACTTGCTGAGATCAGGAAACGGCAACGTCGACGACGATCCAACTGGCACGACTTCGCGAGGCAGGGGAACACTTCCTAGCGACGATGGTGTGGCAGTCAAAGGCAACGAACTCGATGACCTCATTTTCTGCCGATAATTAGCTCTTCGATTCTTCATCTTGTTGATAAATGCCGATTGCCTATTTGTCTTATATTCTGGGTCACTCACAGCGCCTTGATCTGAAACAGAATCATATTATCAGCAAACTTACCACGTGTCGCTTTTAGATTGGCTAATTTCATAAGCCTCATCTGAATCTTTGCGAAGCCCCCAGACATTAGGATGCGGACAGTAGGACGCCGTTTTCACACATCTTTCGTTGCTCACAAAAGTCAAATTATTCAAAACGTTAAAACTCACGTTCATTCTCAAAAAAGGCAAATAAATCGCCAAAACATGGCTTTACGAAGCAGCAGCTAGGAGCCCTTGTTTTTCTATTTTCCCCTCCCACTATGCGCATATTCCACTCGAGCATCGACAATGCACTGCAAAACAACGACAGTGCGTCACTCTTTGTCAAAAACACTCAGCAGTCTTAGCAGTGATTGATGCAGGTCGACTATCTCATTTTTTTCCTCGCAAACCATGCGCATCTTCGCGCTGATCGCACAACCAAGTTCGCAATTGAGGTGATAAACTTGTTGGACGATCCTATTGTCCCAAACAACCTTTTAGCTGCATGGCAATGCCGGATCCTGTTTTTTCAAAACAAAACCTCTACTTTTTCACAGAATGCTTACTCCCTTGGTCCTGAGACGAAAACGTGACGCAAATCCTCAGTTACATGACGTGTAGTATTAACAATTCACGCAGTATTTACAATTCGCTTCAACCCCAGCGAACTCAGAGACCATACCACTTGTATGTAATATCTTATACAGTACAGCACGCCAGAGTGCAAAATATGGGTCAGACCGACAACGTTTTTAGTCCTGGTCAACTTACAATTACCCCAAAATTAATTGGTTCGCTTCCTAACTTTGCTTAGCAAAGTTGGGAAGCGAACCAATTGATTTTGGGGCAAAGTTAGGAAGCGAACCAATTGATTTTGGGGTGTTCTATGATGGTTCTGCGAAGACTCGGAAGGATCTTCCGAGCCTGAATGATTGTTTGTTGCGCGGCCCTGTCTTTTTAGAAGACGTTTGTAGTTTGTTGCTTCGTTTCCAGTTGCATTCAGTCGGGTTAGTCTCTGACATCGAGAAAGCGTTTTTACAGGTGGGCTTGCAACTCCCTGATCGGGATGTCACTCGTTTTCTTTGGCTGGAGAATCCAAAGATATTGCCCGTGGAGGATAATGTGGCTACTTATCGATTCACCCGCGTTCCGTTTGGCATTGTGTGTAGTCCGTTTTTGCTCGCGGCTACCATAAAGTATCACCTGGCAAAAGAGGGCAGTGATAGCACAGATTTGATTTCGAGGAATATCTACGTCGATAACATGATTACTGGCGTTTCATCAGAAGAGTCGGCTATCGCTTTTTATAGGCAGGCGAAGTCCATTTTTGAATCTGCTTCGATAAATGTGCGGAAATGAGCGTCTAATTCGGCTACCTTCTTTAATTTTGTACCGCTTAAGGACCGAGTCACAACTCAAATCGTTTCGGTGCTAGGTTATTCTTGAGTGTTAAGGAATGACACGTTGGGTGTTGTCATTCCCACAGGGTTCATATCCAGCGCGCCTTTGACGAAGCGTAGCGTCTTGAAGTTCATTGCATCGCGCTTCGATCCATTGGGTCTGTTTAGCCCAGTCTTCTTGACGGCAAAGCTGTTTTCACAGCAACTATGGGTGCTGAAAGACAGCTGGGATGAGGTCTTATCTCATGACCAATTCTTCATCTGGGAGAAGATTCTGACGGATATTCGTTCTTCGACTCTGATCCCTCGATACTTGGGTTTCTCGGATGGGCAGGTCTCTTTGCATTGTTTTTGTGATTCATCGCAGAAGGCCTATGGCATGAGCGTATATCTTCTTTTTCGCTGCGATGGACTGATGGTTAGCCATCTAGTGTTCGTTAAGAGTAGAATGGCCCCATTACGAGTTCTTACTTTACCACGATTACAGGTGATGGCTATGCACGTTGGTAGCTAGGCAAATGGCTGGAAATCATCTGGAAGATGATAAGAAGTTAAAGAGAAATAGAAAATCTCTGATCGCAAAGAAGGCTGTTATCGGTAAGACGACTTCCATTGTATCGAATTACCCCCATTTTTGGCGCGGGCAAACCGTCATTGTCCGCCAACCTTCGTCGTCTCCGCACTGCCCAACCCCAGCTTCAAAGGAGCAGCCTAACGTCGACCGCGAAAAATCGACGATCACTGGAGGCAAGTCTCCGATCTCGAAGAAGGCTTTCATCAGAAAGATGACGTCTATCGTATCGAATGATCCCGATATCAAGCGCGGGCAAACCGTCATTGTCCGCCCACCTTTGTCATCTCTGCATAGCCCAACGCCAGTTTCAAAGGAGCCGCCTAAGTCGGCAAAAAAAATCGACGATCACTGGGGGCAAGTCTCCGATCTCGAAAACGGGGGGGGGGGAAGTTAGAAAAAGCTATATCTGGTCCCCCAAAATCGGCCAACGTGATTGATGAGCCCGGCAAAGGAAAGACTGAAACTTCCATGTCGCAGAATTAGTGGAGATGCGCGAATGATACAAAAAATAACTTATACTGGCCGGTATAAATTTTTATCAGTCCTAAAGTCACCTATTTCTTCTTCAATGCCTTAATATTGACTCACCTTTGAGCGGTGACTTATAAATGGAATTAATAAAATTGATTTGAAATTATTCCTGTTCTCTGTCCCTGCTTAGCTATGAATACTTTTAAAGTCGAGGCGAAAGATATCATTGTCCTATATTCATCGAATCGACCTCTCATTCCCATGTTTGTCATGAGGGCCAGCCATTGCGCACATCGTACTGTGGTGTCATACCTGTCGAAGAGGTTGAGGGTACACCACATGTCTGCGATTCCCAACTTGTTAGTGAGCGATAGATAGTCGTGACAGCATCAGTTTGTCTGCTTCGAACTAATGCAAGCATCATGCAGTATCATGCCCAACTATTAACTAGCCATATCTATAGCTTTACGTCTTATATCCCGCAGTCATAGTCAGATTACTGGGTGTCACCCGCAGTTGAATAACCAGGCTAGAGTCAAATTACCTCACATCGATATCTCGAACCGTTATTTATCGATATCTTGTTCAAGATATAGGTATGGATGTCGGTATCCATATCTATATCTTGAACTATATGTATATGTAAAGTAAAAGGCTTTTGCCATTTGCTGAAAATGCGTCATTGGTTACTGAAAATTAAAATTTTCAGCTTCTGACGAACTCTCTCCTTCAATAATAAAACGGATAGCAGGATAAAAATCGAAACAGAAGTTTTTTATGGTTAGCCATCAGAAATTTCGCAGTACGTTTCAGGCTTGCGATTCGCATTTCCAAACTTTACTCTGCTGCCAGTAATTCAATTTTGGGGCCATTCATAAAGGAGGTCCATTCTAGGGGGGGGGGGGGGGTTAGTGGGGGTCACCGGGAGGTGGACGGAAGTAGATGGGGAGGGGGAAGGCTGACGCCAAGTGGACGTCCACTTCACAAAATTGGTGGGAGATATATCGGAAAATCAACATTATTATCATGAGTAAATCCTAGATATTGAATTACTTATATTCAACTAATCAAACGTCGATCCAAAGACTCTTCGTTGGGTGACTCACGATTAGATCGAGTATATTCAAGTGTTTCAAAAACACTTTTCATCCTCTGACTTCTGCTTTTCTGGTGCGGATAAACGATTTTAGTGGTGCTGCCAGTGTTTTTGTCGCTCAAATCAGATGCCTTGTGTACAGTAATCAAGCCCAGCAGGCGTAGGATAGTAGGCTGGCTGGACATACTCTGACTTCGCGATTTTCGCGGCTACACCCGCCGCTAAAACATTATTCCGACGGGCTGACCCTCCCCAGCCAGGGGCATCAGGTACTCTCCCCCCCCCTCCACTGGCGCCAGAACTTAAATTGACGTTACTCCAGCCCCATCACTGAGGTGTCAGAGACGATGCTGAGCTGCCTGACTGATTCGACTCTCAGCGCGGATCCCGATCTCGATCTGGCTGATTCGATTCAAGAAATGAGATACTAAAACAGGGGGGTTAAATCTTTGGGACGACGCCCTCGCCAGTCTGCCCTGTTTTCTCGCTGTCACTGTCTAACGACCACTCCAAAAAACTCAGGAGAACTAACCTGCACCTAAAGCAGGATGTAATACCACCTTTAGAGAAAAATTGTGATATTTCAATTATATGAAGTCAGGTAGACATTATTACTTTCGAGCAGAAAGAGCGCGAAAAACTATAGTTGCCCGCCGATTTGGCAGATGCGGCAGTCAGATCAGACTGAAGACCGATACCCATCGCTTCGGCGGATCAGTCGATGCTAGGAGAAATGTTTCTGTATAATGAATATTAGCTATGGAGAAGGGGGGTGCTAAAGTGGACGCCCATTTTTAGGGCGGGTCAAGGCGAAATGGATGGAAGATGGATAGGGGGAGGGGGGAGTCAAAAAGACGAGTTTTTTGGAACGTCGTTTATGAATGGCTCCTTTTTCTCCTGGAACAACCTGCGCTCCTAACTTCCGCTATGTTCTCGAGCACCATCACTAGCAAGCGCAGTATCGATTAGAAGCAACTTATTGATGTGCTTATCTGGCATGGCTGGGTGAAGAATTTGACTTGTCTAGCCCTCGTATGGAAACTGCGCTTGCTGCTTCCCTGTCAAACAACTGCTAACCCTGACAGTCGAAGAAGCGGCTTTGTCGACTGATGTAAACTGAGCTCGGTCGTCCAAATAAGATCAAACCCAGCGAACTACCTTCGAGCAGAGTAGATGGTGTGATTCTAAGATTTCGATCAATGTGTGGTGCAATACTTGATCAAATGCCTTTTTTAAGTCAAAGAAAAGTCTAGCGACAACTCGAGTTTCCCATTGAGCCAATCATGCGGTCTGTGTTAAGTTGATCAAACTGGCGGTCAGTTAATAACAAACGTGGGCGTGAAAGCTTCAGCACATGAGATTCAAATACTTTGGACATAATCGGCAAGAGCGAAATGGGTCGATAGTTCAAAACAGTGTTCCGATCACCAGGTTTCGGAGTTGGCACTACCCTTGCCAATTTCCAGGCTGGAAATATGCACACGGTTCAGACTTCCTCACTGCAAAGGGAGAGCCCTTCGTACAGGAACTGGGACACAAACTCTGACGCACTCAAAAGGGGAACTGCACTACGGTCTGATTAACGAAACCTGGATGGGCCGATACGCTTTTTTCCCACCGTGTGGATTTTCCAGCCAATAAGGGTTTGGGATGAGCGTATGGTCAACTGAGTATGAAGAGGAACAGGAGACTATGGATTCTGAGCCGAAAAGTGCACTGCTCAACAACAGTCCAGGCCATACCTGGCTTTGGGCGACTCACCCAGTACCGTCGAGCGAAGGACACAGATACAAGTAGTCGTACTAACACTGGCCGCTTCCCTTCATGTTGATTCTTCATCATGCTTAGAGTTCCAGCCAATAAACCAGTGAATTCTTGCAGTTGAGGTGGATCATTTATTTTCAGCTGCTTGTTCATAATATATTCTGCAATCACGTCGACCAAAATAATGCTGCATTTTGATTCCGTAGTTTTCCAAGTTCTTAATGCTTATTGTTGAACTACGGACATCAATACAACGGCCCTCTCTCACTATACTGCAAGTGAAAGAAAAATCAATTGCGTTTTCGCTATTATAGAAAATAGCATCTTGAAGCCAGACCACAGACAAACAATACATCAATGAATAAAAAGAAAAAACACTTTTTTTAAATAAAAATTCTAAAGTCTAGCGAAGAATCACTTGCACTTGCATTTACAGGCGGCACTTTGGAGTACACCACTTTACAATTCACTGCCTGTTTCAAGCAGTAACTAGTTACTGTCAGTCCTCTGCGTCTTACTCTCTTGAGCAGTCTATTACGCTTTGTGATCCTTCCCGCGAATAGAATTTCAGGAGAAACGATGTTTGGCAAGCGAACCATGAGGCCGGATCCGACTCCAATCACTGGGAGCCCCAACCAAAACAAGAAACGCGCCTCTCCTGCAGCCAGTGCCCCAACAAACCAGGCTTCTGAAGCGACGTTGTTCTTGAATAAGGCTGTCAAATTGCAGCCGACTTCGACAAAAGGGAAAACCAGCCAGAACATGAAGCTCGCCCCTGCCAGTCCCCATGGTTCCTTAAATGCGCCAACTTCCGATGTGCAGCCGAAAGAAAAATCAAACAGTGAAAAGTGACATGCTTCGAAAGTGGTGTACTGTACTAACATGAACAAGTGTACCTGGGCAGATAAAAACAACAATTGACTTCTTTCAGTACCTTTTTTGCACTGACGTGGGTACTCTTGGCAGTCTGGCTTCGCAGAAAAAGCAATCTGAAGCAATAGATATAAGTTTCAGAAAGGTCAGTTATCACAGACGAAAAACTGTAGGGCCCTTGAATGCTGAGGGTGGCTAGCAGCAGCTTAGGATGGCTGGTCAACTCGGTCACTGCAAAAAGATCCCTTCTCGATAAGGCAAAAATGCTGGAGCACCAGCACTACTGCGCAAAAATAGGCGGGTCAGGACTGGCCGTGAATTCGTCAAATGCAGAGGGCAACATACGACAGAGTCCCAGCTCGTGGTCTATTATTCGTGGAGAACGCCTCTCACGCTGAAAGCGCACTTGCTACCTGGTGTTCGACTCGCGGTCAGGTAAATCTCTTTCGTCTTATGTGCAAATTCAAGATCCGAAGAAGGCCCTATGGTTCGTGACGCCAGTGTAACCAGCGCACCCAGGCGGCGGGAGATAGTCGAGACCGAAGTCTCTAAGCAAAAAAACTCCGACTTGAGGTAGGCAAGTCCACGACCACGAAACCCCAACCTTCGTCAGATGGGTCGACTAGGGATCTAGGTCAGACAGTGATTCAGGGAAAGCTGTCTTCGACTATCGATGCTGTCAAATATGTAGTCGCGTCTGCAGGTGCACAACCCTCAAAGAAACTTGCAACAAAATCGTTTTTTTGTCGACCGAAGTCTCTTGGTGGACCTAAAGGAAGTTCCTCAATCGCGCAAGCTCAAGCTTCGCTCGGCGTCTCGGAAACAAACAATGTGGTCTTAAGTCCCGGGATGAAGAAACCTGACAACTTCACGTCCAAAAAATAAGATGTGCACGAGAATGAGTGAAAAGGGAAGTCAAATCATTATCAATTCTTATGATCACTAGCTCAGTACCAGCAATAAATCGAGGTGCTATGTTGTGAGTTAATAAAAATAGAAAACGGGAAATGAAATAAAATGTGTCATAATGGGCGCTGAAAAAATGTGGCGAATATGTTTGCTTCGTCCCATGTCTTCTTTCGAATTGGCAACAGCCGCATGTGAACATTTTTACAGAACTCAATACTTGTTGTAGGCTGACTTCTCTAGAGGCTATAAGTAGTTTTGAAGTCGCTTTAATCTTCTTGCATGCCTAAAAATTTATTTATCAGTGAGCAGTGACCTAAAACTGAAATCAACAATACTGATTTTAAATTTCCTGTGTCGCTCTCTCTGCTGCGCAATAAATAGATAGCTTTTCAAGTAGCTTTTAGCTTGCGACCAAAATGCAGCAAAAGGAGTAATGATTTCCCAATATTTATCGAGTCGTCGCCTCATTCTCATGTATGGCACGCTGTCCAGCCGTCGCGCACATAATATATGCAGTAATACTGCTGTGTCAGACCTGTCGAGGGGTACGCCGCATGCCCGCTATTTCTACCTTATTTCTTGCTCGCAAACGATAGATGGTCGTCACAGCATCACTTGATGTCTGCGTCGAGCTGATTGAAGCATCATACAGGATCGTGCATAACTAGCAACTAGCGAGATCTATTTCAGAATGGGTTTAGTACTGCATAGAGGAGCTCGTTCTCATAGCTCTGGCGGCCTTCCAGCATTTATTATTTGGTCACAGGTCATTGCCCAGTGCTGATCATGGACCGATCATGATCGCTGTCAAAGTCAGGTCTTGATCATTTTTTAAAAAAAATTTCGTGGGCCAACGCCCGTTTTTGCCTATAGCGGGCCAGCAGTCAAACCTTATTAGCAGGGCTGTGCGGGGACCGGCACACACAGCAGCGTCCCTCTGCGTGCCTCCACTAGGAGCACCTCCACGCGAGGGCATCCTGAACTGGACAAGGATTCCCTCGGACGATGGCGGATGGGCAACACTGGCCACTGACTCGCTGTCCGAGTGATCCGTGGTATCTGAAAAAGAATTGGGGACCCACCGAGTCGGGCGAGTTGCCTTCCTCGTAGCGTAGCTGCTCATCATTTTAAGTATTCCAAGGCATTTTTTTGAAATTTTCAAGCAGAGCTTTATTTTTTCTGCCATGACTCTGTGGAATTCTCTGCCCGAGGGTGTAGCTTTATCGAAGAATAATTCCTTCTATCAAGTGATTTCTAAAATGACATTTTCGTAGATGTATTTTTTGCTTTTTTTACTTCTATTGTGTGACTTGCTATTCGAGTGAGCATTATATGCGTTTTGGCAAGTAAAACTAGAACTAGAACTAGAACCGCGATCCCAAATTTTAACAATTTATCAAAGATGGTCAGCTTACTTTTATAACAACCACCATCATAACAGAACTTTGATGCGCCCCCTTTGCAGCGACCTTCTTGATGTTGCTACAGATTCTTCAGCAACTTAAAATTCTTACTACATTTATCACAGGCATGGCTTGTAATAGCACTTTTAATTTGCCTACACCAGACGAAATGTCCCTCCAAAAATGCTGGCCTTATCATTTTTTATGTACACTAGACGTGGAAACTGCAGGCTGTCATAGAAAATTTGCTTCTTTATATAAAGATAAAGGCGGTGGCAGTCTCGAACCAGGACATTGGTCATGATCATGATCAGTCATTATGTTTAGGGATATATCACGTATAGCCAGTTCACCTTTCAACCAATTAACTGAATGCTAACATGTCCATTAATAAAGCTTTATCATTGTAGATTCGACTTTTTTGGATCATTCGCGAAACTAGTGGCCCGACAGTGTTCGCCGTGGTCTACTTCAGACATGAGTCAAACGCGGCCGCACGCAATTCTAAATATCGGCTCAAACTATTCCCCAATCCTGGTCAAATTTAGACACCATAGACACCATTTCGCGTAGGCTAGGTGTTGAGTGGCTAGCGATGTCGGCCCGCTCAGAGGGAATCATTCTCGAGGCTTGCTAAAATGAAAGAAAACATTCATTTTTCAAGGTGTTTTGCAAACAAAATCACAATAGTTCAGTAAGCACTGACCTGGATCGCGAAGATTCTCGTTTCGTTCTAACATTCGTCATCGTGGATGGGGATCCACGCGTTCTGCCGACTGCTGTTGTTGCTGCTACCGCCACCGAGGAATTTAGGCCCGATAGCTCGGCCGTTGTAGAATCGATCGTCGTTGTTATCGTCGCTGCGTTTCTCGTCCTCGGCGTAGCGTTGCTCATACTTTTATTACTAGGCTCCTCAAAGCGCTGGGTCGAGGACGAGGAAGCGACCACCCTTGGTGCGCTGGTGATGAAGGCTGCGACGAAGGGCGTGGAAGCGGCCCTGGTGGATGTCCTGGTGGTGGTGGTGGCTACGATAAAGGGCCTGGTCGTGGAAGCGGTCCTGGTGAATGTCCTGGTGGTGGTGGCTGCGATAAGAGGCCTGGTCGTGGAAGCGGCCCTGGTGGATGTCTTGGTGGTGATGACTGCGATGAAGGGCCTGGTCGTGAAAGCGTCCAATAATTGGGCGGCTTGGGCAAAATGGTCGGATGCGGGCCTAGTAGTGCCCCATTCTGTCGGCGGCCGAGCGACCTTTTTTCCAGAGATCCTACAAGTTACAGGTAAAACTAACAAATCTCGCTCAGTGTTCTTACACGCCATTATATATAGTCCACTCGCTCCGTATATCCGCTCAGTACAATTACACTTACTCCTCGCATCGGCAATTGGTTTTAGCACGACCTTGAAAACTTTTCAACAACCGGCTTTGGCAGAATAGGCGACAGTTGTAATCCGAAAACGTGCCCTCCAATCTGGTTGCCCAAGGCGCCACATCTCGAATGTCCAATAACGCCCAGACGTTGTGCGGGTCGGAGATTCGATAAAGGTAAATCGTCGAGGCTGCCTGACACTTTTTGTATTCGTCGACCGAGTAAATGGGCCCCCCATCGCATCGAAGCATCGGGGTGGTGGTGATTGAACCAGGCGATGATGGGGGCTAGGATAAGCAACGGCAATTGCCGCTAGCACCCACAATCGAAAAAAGTCCCTTTAGAAATTTTGAATTAAATTATCTTTCAATTTTTAACAATGCGAGAAACTTACGGAAATAAAAATTGTAAGCATTTTCGATTAGCCCACTTTGAACCGACTCGACGCCCGATGAAAATGATGAAGGATGATTCCTTTCCATTGCGCACCCCATCTCGCTAATTCCCTTCGTCAGGCAATACCTAACCGTCCGTCTCCTTTTTGTTGCGTCTCCGCCTACTGTATACAGTATGATTCAAAACATACCCTGATTCACTTCATGCCCCAAGCTATTGCCTCCTAGCACCACCACGCGCGCCCCGCGCGCGTGACTGACTTTGCGCAATATTTGAGACCGACCCTCCCCCCTCGGGCTATAACTAGTCTTAGAGGACTAATGACTTTGCGCAATATTCGAGACCGACCCTCCCCCCTCAGGCTATAATCAGTCTCCTAGGACCAACCCCCTGGAACCAGACACCCACCGCTTAGGGGGGGGGAGCCGCCAGACAGCTGCTGACAAGCTCGCCAACTGGCTTGGGGGCGCCAGACAGCTGACGCACCACCCAGCCACGCGACACCCGACGATGCAGATGGCTTAGATAAACCACACGCTGAATCTGAAACTTGGTATGCTCATCGATCAACATACACACAGATATAATGAGGTTGGCAAAAAAAGTAGCATCATTCATTATCTGGTGTTGTACGAGTCGCTTGCGTGTCAGCATTCCAGCAATATTAATAAATGCAGCATTGTATACTATATCATGTACGCTACAGTCTGCTTAAAGCAACTCGTCTCGTCTATTTTCACCAGTAGGATGGAGAGCACGGTCCATATATTTAAAATTTGCGAGCAATGCGTGTCATACACTACATACAGTTTTTTTCACGACCCAACGGTTTTTTTAAATGAAAGACCTTTGCATTTGCCTTGAAAGCACGCTAGGCCTTTTCGAGGGTGGAAAGCGGGGCTATGATCGAAACCGGATTTCACAAAAAATGTGCACAAATTATACAACTCCCGCGGTCTGGGCGCGTGGCTCCTCGAATCGACGCTAAAATACAGTAAAACATCGACGATCGGCGTACTTCCCATAATCATTTCCCCTGGGAAGTTTGGGCGCAGAGAGGGAAACGACAAAATGCCGCTCTCAGGAGGCGTCAAGAAAAGTTTGCGAAAATTTTTTGCCAATTTTAACATGCGAATTCTTACAGCGGCTGGCAGGGAAATCATGGAAGGAATGATTGAATTTATAAGCTCTTGATAAGCATCATTTTTCGCCTGACCATTACCATCAGCACCGGTTGCTCGATAAGAAACGGGATAGAGCTTAAGAGAAGGAGTGGGGCTAGTCGAATCTCGTCTTTCCATCACCACCTTTCGCTTTTTTACTGGGCTGGTACCAATGCGGGGATCCATCGACTCAGGCTCGTCGTCCCATCGCCGTTTGACCTTGTCGATATTGGCACCGCCAGAAGTGATCGGCAACGGCGATTTTGTGAGCATATCCAAATCCCGTTGACTCAAAAGATAAAATGTTTTCAGGCCCAATTTTTTAACTGCGCAGCCAACCTTGTTATCGGCGACATTGCTAGCATCGCCTTCAGCCTCATTATTACTAAAGTCGTTGAGGGATCCAGGAGGCGGATAAACTACAGTCAATGCGGAAATAATTCTTTGACGACGAAGGTAAAAATTTTCTTCTTCCTTCTTATCAATATTGACCGATGTTCGTCGTTCGAATTGCGGCTCAATCACATTAGCAGTGACCACGAGAAACGGAGCTAATCTAGGCGAATAATTGAGAAAAAGATGTCCAATTTTCGGGGAGTCCGTCTCCGACTCGTCCACGCTGGCTCGCTCGACCGCTGTCGTGTAAGCTTCCAAGAGAGAACTTTTGGGAAAATTCGACTGATACGAAAATGTATGCAAAGAATGAATATCGCGCGGCAAACGGGTAAATACGACATCCTGAAACGAAACAGCCCACATTTTAGAAGGTAGCAAAACTTTTTTGAAAAATTTAAATTTTTGCCAATCGCGCCGAGTGTGCCCGTTCTACAGTAGGATTTGAAAGGCGTGGGGTGAGACGGCTGCCGCTCGCTCGCTTACTATGAGGTTTTTTTCAAAATCGAACTTTCGAATTGATTAGTTGAGATTAGTTATAAATCGATTGACTTATCATTAAATTCGTGTTGCTATAATGCACACCACCTTCAACAAAATCGATTAAATTCGTGTTGCTGTAATGCACATCACCTTCAACAAAATCGTTCATTAAAGCCGATGCGTAAGCTTGGTCGTCCAGGTCATCGAATACGACGCACGGAAATGGTTCAATGTAACCCTCAAAAAATTGACTGTCCGGGAATCCTCGATAAAATATAATCTTTTCTCCCAAATTCTTTTTCAAGTAATCGTATAAAATTTGATAGAATGAATAAAAGAAATATATTTTCGAACATTTGTTTTTAAAATATCTGGCCGAATCCACCAGAAGCCAACAGAGCAACGAAGTTTCGCTGAGACCTAGAAAAATTTAAATTTCTTCCATTTCAAAAATTTTCAAAAATTTAAGGCTCTTACCAGTCGGACCAAATATTCCCACGCTCGTTCCTCCGCCTATCAAATACTGTTTACGCTCGTCAACTTAAATGATACAAATTTTTTCTTGTCCATCATAGTCATCTTTTTTTTTATCGGTTTTTTAGGCATTATTTGAGACCGACCGCCCCCCTCAGGCTATAATCAGTCTCCAAGGACCAACCCCCTAACACCAGACACCCTTTCCAGACACCCACCGCTTAGGGGGGGGGGGGGAGCCGCCAGACAGCTGCTGACAAGGTCCCCAACCGGCTTGGGGGGCGCTGGACAGCTGACGCGCCACCCAGCCACGCGCCACCACCGCTAGGGGGACGCCGTGCCGCCATCTAGCAGACATCGTCGGACTTGAACTTTTTAGGAAGTGCATTTCTAAAGTTGCCACGTAAAAATGGGACCGATTCTGGTATGTACTATGCTGCTGACCCAGGCGTCTTTTTAGGTCCAACAATGGGTGCACAATTCGACCCAAACCCAATCTGAAAATGTTGAAGTTGAACCCTACCTAAAACCCAGCCCGAGCTTATTTTAAAAAAATCTAAAAACCCAGCCCATCCGGTAGTGAACCCACCCAACTCATGAAAAAAGCCATATTTTCTAAAACTTTAACTTGACTAAAACCTGAAAAAATCCATTTTCAAGAAGTTTATTACCAGTTTCACGTACATATTTGTGAAAATGCTTCAAAAGGCGATATACTTCCCTGAACAAATTGCGATTTGAGCCAATTTTCGCTGCTGAGGTTACGAAGGCTTGTACTGTTTCGCATAATTTATCAGTTACTGAAACCCCACTCCGAGAAAAAGAAATTGAGGGAATAATGCAGATAATCAATGACTGCCCATAATAGACTTCGCGTGTTGCTATGCCTTTTGTGTACATGGAAAAAGGACTACAAGATTGTTACTAGTACGAGTAGAATCAATAAGTCAGGCAACAGACTACGCCCGCTGATACTTATTGATTTCGGGCGCAGGTGTGCAGGGGAGACAATTGGATTTAGCCGTGGAAACAATGGGAAGAGCACTAACTAATCAACATTTGGCGGGCCCAAAACTCGTTCAACGAGGCCTACCCAGTTCTTTCAACCATTTAGGCCAAAAAAGGGCCAACAGAATCCCATCATCATCGTTTTACTTTTTACCCAAGCAAATACGTTCATTTGACAAGGGAAGGAGATACGCAAAATTAATCAAGGCTCATATGCGAGATCAAGTTACAATACTGCCAAGCATGATCCCATGGTACAAAATCCCGCAAAAGAGTCGCAGAAAACACAAAACTCTGTTTGCAGGACTCAAAATTATGACTTGGAGAAACCAAATCATGTGGTTCACAGAGTCACCTACGAACAGATTTTGTGCATAAAACGAGGATTCCCGAATAATAAAACCCATTATAAAATAAACACAATTTGGCACTTTTTACAGAGCTCATTTAATGTGCACCAGCGTGCCTTAGCCAAGGCTTCCTTATCAGACATCATAAAATTATTCAGATACAGTCGCAAAGCAAACTTCGACCACTAATGAGTGCCTAGCTTATTCCTGACGTTAAAATTTGTGGTCTGCAAAAATGTCAGAAGTCAGCTATTGTATTAGACAGCTATTGTGAAATGTCCTAAATTTGTGTCTCAGCGTCCACCCCCCCCCCCCCCCCCCCCCCTGTCCCAAGTTGCTGTCCTTGATAGTGCCCTGAATTTGTACATGCCCTGAACTCATTGTCAGGATCGCGCTGTGAAACTGGCCCCCGCTGATTGCCAGTCTTGTGCTATTATGCGTGCAGTTATCTTATGCGTACGATAAACAGCCAATATATAAACTACTATGTGCCAGCGTATAATGCGCTTGAGTACGCCATTCATCCGTGGCATAGCCATCCCTACCTCTTCTCATATGTTCATATCGAAGCTCGGCCCGGCCTCATAGGCGCAAGATATTCTGGCAGTACTAGTTACTTCAAGCCTTGTGAGGCGCCTTTTCTCGGATTACTAGGAGAAAAAATCGATCATGCGGATGCAGTCGGAACAGGAATCGATGTTATTATGGAAGAGATTTATTTTTGATTTTTCAAAGGGTGTCAACTTGTCTAGTTTTCTCAAAGCCATCATAAACAGCTTTGCATATCTTTTTTGAGCTTGAAAAAATTCAGTTTCTTGGGCTTACCGTGAAATTTCACGTAATGCCAGGTGATTGTCAGCTGTAGTGAAATTGCTCGGTAAAATTGCAAACACACAGAAGCTTTGTTTCTGGTGCCGATTATAAGCAAAGGGTTTTGTAAGATCAATGTCGAAGTAAGAGCCGGAAAATTTAGCGCAGGTCAATGGTCAGATCGGACAGTTTTTTTGTTTAGTCAAAGTCAAGGTCAGGTCAGAGACGTCGGTCAAGATCAGGGTCAGGTCAGAAAAGTTTTGGATCAGATGGAAGCGAGATGGCTCTGCTGACGATCAACATCGCTCTTTTGATCTACGTCAGAAATGCCAGAAAGCCATCAGAATAGCAAAGTCGGATCATATTTCTCAAACATCTTCAGGTGGTACCACTCCATCTCAGTTTTGGACCGCTTTGCACCGACTAACTCCCGCCGATCGAATCTGCTGATGCCTCAATCCAATAGGCTCTCCGTCTTATCATAAACGATTGGTTCAGCGAATAATTATGACGACCTTTTATCAGTTCAGGAATTGCGACTTTTTGCTCGGAGGCGACAGGAACTGAAGCTAGTTTAGTTTCATAAATTTTATCATGGTGGGCACGATTACCCGAATGCTCGTTGCATACATGTATTGCAGCCTGATAGGAGGATAAGTGAAAGAATAAACAAAGAGCCTGAAAAAAGCACAAGGATTAGAAGTCATGCGTACCGTAATCATTTGACTCATGTTTGTAATGGGAGTAAAAGGGAGTAAAAGATAAGATAACGGGCATAGTGTGTGTTTGGGCGGAGGGACGTTGACTGCTCAGCCTTTCTGTCTATTTTTGTGTGTACTGTACAGTCAACCTCAGATAAACTTTTTAGGGGGTGCATTCCTAAAGTTGCCACGATAAAATGAGACCGATTTTGGTATGTACTATGCTGCTTAGGTCTGCTCCAAAATTTCTTTAGGTTTTGTGATTTCCTCGCCTGAATCGAGTAAAATTTTTTCAAACACTTTTGAATATCATTACAGTTTTCCAAGCCAAGAAAACATTTAGTGGTTTCATCTGTACAAGCGCCAAGTACTGTAACCCGAGATCGTAAATTCGCCTTGCGCGCATCATTTTAAAGAGAGCCTCCATTCAGATTTTGTCGAAAAAACTATATGGATGCTACTGTAAAAGAATTGACTAACCTGGACTGGTTCTTTATTTGCATTGGTACTAACCTGCTGTTTTGTGTCTATGTGTGTGTGCCTTCGGTGGCCCTTGGAACGGGCCACCGAAGGGTGGCCAGACGCGAAGGTTTCCCGTCACTTTTGACGGGTTTTGGGCTGGTGTCAGGTTTTTGTGGAGGTTTGCGATTTTGGAGGTTTTGTGTGACGGTTTCCGACTTTTGGTGGAGGTGTGACGGGTTTTGCCAATCTGTCACTTAAGCTGACCGTTTTTCACAGCTGATTTTTAGGTGGACCTTTGCTACCTATGACAGGATGACCTAGCTGTGCGATCATTTTCAAATTACTGTAGTCATCAATGTATCATCCTTTCCTGTTGTTGGTCGTGCAGTGCCGTCCTCCCTCCATCTCTCTCCTGCCTGAGTGAAGCTTGATAGTTTCGTTGCACCAAAGAAAATGCTAAAGATGTTCTCGTCAGATATATATGCTTCTGTGAGCGGCTCAGATGATGAAGGCGATCTCGTTTTTGTTGATGTTTTCGATGCTTTAGATGCATTGGAAGGAACGTGATATCAGTATGAACTATGCCGGATAGTAAAGGATTGCAAGCCAAGACTATGTTTTCATTGAACAGATCGCTAATATTGCAAAAATCACGGGTTAATGGAGGTTTTTAGGCTGTCACTTAAGGGATTCACCTCGATCATCTGGCCACCCTGCCCCTTTCATAATCAGTCGGGAGTCGAGCCGCCTTAGTAAACGGTTGCTCTCGTATCGCGTCCAGGGTCGCCCCTCCATCGCTTGGCAGGGCGCCCATTTCACAATACATCTCCCCGGCGATAAGATGCTTTTAAATAGTCTAGTAATTAAAGCGGGGGCGATTTCCGTTAGGTTTTTCTGGAGTCAAGTTTTGCGTAGAGTTGGATTGGCTAATTCCAAACAATCAGTCCGGTCTAAGCTAGCTTGACTCTCTCATGTTCTGCTGCCGCCTGCCAGGGAGTCTACTAAATCGCCAATCTAGTAGTCATCGCGGAGGACTGCGGGATTCAGTTTCTGAACTTTAGGAGCACGTGATCAGAAATTCAGTCTGTGGATGCGAAATATGACACTCTCGAATATATATTTCTCTGTGAAAAACTCACTTCTCGATCTATAACATCAGACCCCCTGGGATCAACCAGTTATCTAGTCGAAATTTTACCAGCGCGTGTGGTTGCTGCCAAGCTTACTGCATAGCTGAAGTATTGGGACAGTTCGCTTTCTAGATATCTCCAGCTTGTCGGACTAACAGGATGTAATTTGAAACATCGGTGGATCACTTATTCATTTTCTATTGGCACAGTGCAAATTACAAATGAGCGAACTGGGCTTTCTTCCCTGAAGACTTTGCGAATACGCAGTTTGGACCCCCTCTTTTCGAGACCACTTGCACCACGTTTACTACTTTATCAGCCTTTGGTCGATCTAAATAGGATGAGCAAAGCGACGACAATAAATGATTTTCGTCGTTCATGGTATTCTTGAACTTTTTCGATTGTTGTGCGCGGCTTCCCATTTCTCGACAACAAAAATCCATACTCCAATTATAAAAATCTTTATATAAAATGGATTTACTATACTCGCTGATCATCGCTGGACGTTCGACATCGATCTGCTTTTTCTAAGATCGGTCGTATCTTCGGGACTTGTACAAGGGTTTGCGGCCGACGTAATTTAAAATAAATGAAACCATCTTGTTGTTCTGCCACTGGACGACAACAATATTCGTATGCTTCTCGACTTGATTTTTTGATTTGATTTTGATTTTTCCTTGATTTTTAATTTTTTATATATATCAATCGGTTTTTTTCATTTTTTCTAATTTAGTTCTCAGACTTTATCCTCCTGCTGGAATCGCTTACAGAAGCTCGATAAAAGACAACTGCACAAACTGCTCATGAAAACCATGCGGTGTCAAAATACACCTAGCTGGTTTTGTTGGTCATTTCAGTCGGGTCATCAGCGAATCCCACATGTCAACTAGCTCATTGTCCTCATCATAGATCACCCTTGCTGCCCATATGCACCTCTGGGTACATTGCAACACCATGTTTTCAACTGAGGCCATATGTTTATTTTGAAGACCCAGTACTCCAAAAATCCTATTCTCCTCACTAAGCGATAGAGTATTGTCCAACTTTTTCAACAGTCCCTCCACTCGCTCCCATAAGTACTCAATTCTTGGCATTTCACAAAAACGTGGTAGACATCTTCGTGTTTATCCAGTCCATACCTAACACTGCAGTATTTACAGCTAGCATCTAAATCTGCAAAATTTGAGACTCTGCTTCTCGTATACATTGCTTTATACAACAATAAGTAGTGCAAATTTCGTGTATACCTATCCTTATTTTTGGTCCGAGTCAATCTCCAATACGCACTAAAATCTATCTGCTCCACTCTCAGCCTTTCCTGCTAGTACTGTTGCATTGCTATCGTCGCTTTCATGACTTACTTCTCCAACATATGCTTGTAAAAATCTTTGTCTTGACGTGTTTGATCGGGTAAACTCGAGCGTCCAAGCCGACACTGTACAGGGTCAATAAAGAAAATTTAGCAGCCACCAAGGCCCTACGTATATCCTTGGACAGTCGGGGTACTGCAATCATATCCAGCTGGTTTGGCTTCGCGTCCTTCACTTTGCTGCAGAAATAGTCAAAACTGACATGCCGCGCGGCTTTACTAACTGAGCACTGCCTGCGTAGTAGAAGCATTAGCCTGGAGGCTAGTACTTTGCAGCCTACATCAGGGTAGGCTGTCCCACCCTGATCGTTGCCTCTCTTCAGGATGCACTTATTTATCATATAAACTATGGATGGATACCAAAGATATCTATCAATTTTCCTTTCTAAAAATCTCTGAGAGCCTTCTCAGGTGCAATTATTGATGCCAAGTACCATGCTTTCGAGAGAAAGTATGTGTTGGCAACATGGATCCCACCAAAATACGAGATCTCTTTATGGGGTAGTTTGATACTTAGCTGCCCTATGTGCTTCACGGACTGCCACCCAGCTGTCGCTAATTTCCAACCCGCTTCGCGAGATCCAAAATCCACAAACTTTTTTTTCTCTGCCATAAACTGTCCCAGCTCCCCGTCCATTTTCGAAATACCCTTTGCTCCAATGCATAAGATTTTAGTTTTTGCTCTTTTTAGCGTCGCTCCTGATGCTTTCCTGAATTCGTCATACACCCAAAATATCCGCTTCACTGAGCCTGTATCCGCCACCAGAAAATTTGTATCGTCAACATAATTACTAATTTTTAGCTCATGCCCTAGCACGTCAATACCTTTTACACCCGTGTCCCTTCTTTTATAATTGGCGACTGTATCAGATAGTAGAACATACAAGAGGATAACGGACTCCCTTGCCTGATTTCCCTGGTCTGGCAGAAAGCAAATGTGACCAGCACGCCTGGCGATTGGGAGTAATCGATACGCTCCCCTGGCTGGGACGTCAACCTCTTCAGTTGATGTTTTTAGGGCAGGTATAGTCGCGAGACTTGCCTTCCTCCAGTCGGAGTTTTTTGCTTAGAGACTTTGGTCTCGACTATCTCCCGCCGCCTGGGTGCGCTGGTTTCCCAACCGAATCGTACCAATTTACCTGCACTGACGACTTTACCATTCCGGGCTTGTAGATAATTTTGATCCAGTCCCCAAAAGTCTGGCCTAAGCCAAAATACTCCAACACCCTATGCAAGTACTCCCATTCCACTATATCGAAGGCAGTCATGTGATCGACAGAAAGGAGCATGGCTCCCACGCCAGTCTCATTTATATACTCCACCGCATTGTACAGAACAAGACCCCGTCCCTGATATCCCTTCCAGGCACCGAGCACGTCTAGTCAGGATGCACAATTTTCGTCATTACTTTCCTCAATCTCATGGCTAGGAGTTTTGCCAAAATTTTGTAATCCACATTCAGCATGGTCAATGGCCGCCAGTTTGACCTTTGGGCCTTGTCCCCTCTCCCCTCATACAGCTGCGAAATCATCCCAAAGTAACAACTTGAGGGAAGAAAACCTACCCTCAAAGAAGCCGCATAGACATAGAATTTTTTCCAATTTTTCCAAAAAAAACCCATAGAATTCTATTGGAAGACCATCAGAACGGGTGTCTTCTTATTCGAAAGCGAATTGCAGCCAGCACCTCTTTTCTCTCCTATTTTATCTCCCATGGGTCCCCTGTCTGCATCCTGTACCACCCCGTATGGCTGCCGGCATGAAAAGAGATTCGCAGCCCCTTCATCAATGCGCCCTATGCGAGTGAACAAACCCGCATATTGCCTTCTAATTTCCCCTATTACCTCCAGCTG